>DWON01000710.1:0-29994 GCA_018251015.1 Phocides pigmalion okeechobee
GTTCTATTTAAGGATAGACGCGGATGCGTTCCTACTCTTGAGGACTAAGATGGTCGCCTCCAATAGTGTGCATCCGGCAACCACACCTCTCCAACCGCAACACAATACATGAAGAACATGTTGATTTACGGCGGGTTATGAGGGTGGCGGTAGTACCGCCCCGGGCGAGCCCTAACGGCTCTACCACCTTTAAAGTAAAGTTAAAGTGTGTAAAGGATATTTATACCTATGAATGAAATTTACAAATAAGATGATTCCAATTTACCGATTTTGTGCGACGAGTAGCAGAGGACCACGCAGGCTCGTTGATGTTAAAAATTGTCATTGTAGTTCATGGATATTCACATAAAACCTCAAACAGGATTGAAGTCGTATCTAAACTTGCACGTAGATGCGTTGCTACCGTTAAGGACTAAGATGGTGGTCTCGCTTACAAGTGTAGCCAGCAACCGCACCTCTTCAACCGAAATAAGAGTTCCTACACAGTTATTATATGAAGGCGGTAATGGTGCTTCCCCAATTGAACTACATCATACTATAGTTCTATCACCTGTCAAATTTGCTTATCCGATACCGCCTTAAGATTAAATTGAAATACTTCGAATGTAAAGTTGAAACTAGCTTAATTACCTTTGATGGAAGGGGACAAAATGGAGTTAAAATCACACAGGGTTGTGGCACAAGCGTATCGGGTACATTGTGTTCGCAGTGCGTGCTAAGCTAACTGTTTACACACGCCTGCAATCTAATCGTTGATCTGTCCTCTGAACAGTGCCGTAGAGCTATGCATAGAACAGAGAAAATAACTTTTACTGGCTACTTTGAGAAGCGATGCCACCGTTTTAGTTCTTAGGTGCAATAACGGATCTACTTACAACCTCATGACGTATTTCAGTCCTGTTTGAGGTTGTAAGTAAAAAACTATAAACTGTAGCGGCTGTTTAAGATTAGGTGACTAAGAAACTTATTGGATATTTTTTCATTAAAAAAACGGTGTAAGGCTTTGTCATAGGCACATTCGTTTGTTTTAGGTGAAAACGTGTCAACGAAATGTATACAGAGAAACGACCTTAAAGTTTTGCGCTTCTCCCCTCTGACTCGCACGAAGCATTACGGGAGCAAATTTAAAGACGTATTCACGTCAAAAATTCGAAAGCATTGTGTTGTGGCAACATATGTGTCGTTCTAAGAATATTTTTAAGTACACCTAAACCTAAACTCTTTCGGAAAGACGAAAGGGCTAGACGCTAAATTCTCGTCCTCCTTTTAGTCGCCTCTTACTCTTACTATTCTGGTCCAGCGCCACAGTGAATAGTTTGTAGATTGTGAATAGTTGTCGCAGGTACCTACTAGTAAATAGCATTTAGATTGAACACGAACACTTAAGATTTAGCATCATATGCTTCATGTTTCAAACATTAACGATGTCTGAAACATGAAGCATATTCTTCCACAGAGTATGATCCATCAAGGGAGTTTTATGGACCATGTTTTCAAATCTCCCATATGGCCTTCGAAAAAATAACGATTAATCTATCGACATATATACGCATGTTATCTACCACTCGCGGTCACCAATCCAATTCCTGACTACGTCCAATGACGCCCAACTTTACCGATGTTTACGATCAGTGCAAACCACGTTTCTATGTATGCGTCACTGGATTTAACTGGTGATAAACCGGTACAAATTGCTACCGAAATTACAAGCCATTTCTATCCGACATGTGTCCTATGGTTTTCATTGCAAACGTGTCCAAACTGTTAAATGTAATGCATACAGTACAACAGGGTTTGACATTTAATTTTAACTTAGCTTCGGTTTTGCATATTCATTTGCCAAAATTAATCATAGTTTCTGTGTATACAATACCAGACGTCAAGTAACAGCCAACATATCGTTCTTATACAAACTTCACGCCCTATTTCTGACCAAATCGATATAAATGCTTTTTTCTGAACGAGATTTTCCCGGGTATGAGTCCTTAAATAAGGAGGTAAGGTTGCTACTGGAGCAAGTGAACTGATGGCAGATAGCGGGAAGCCGTTAGCAGAAGGCGCAGATAGGTTGGAGCCATTTGTTTTAAATCATAAACCTACTGTAATGGACATAGGTCCAGTAGTAAATTTGGGAAAGGTTGATATAATTGAACAAATAGTGAGTCGAGTGCCGAAATCCACCTAAGGTATACGATGTTTCTGCGATATTATCTGGCATTTGACTGAAAATCTGCATATTTCAGCGGTCTCGGAGCACTTTTTTGTCGCGATTTCTTGTTTCAGTGGTGTTTTGCATTGACCCATGTGATTATTAGTAGTTTTTTATATTTTTCATAAAAAATATTTTATTGTTAGGTTCGGGTCCCTCTGACCTGTAACAAAGCAATTAGTTTCAGTATAAATTGTCATATTTTCAATAAATAAGTGAATAAACATAAATAAAAGTACATAAATATTGAAAATAACATACCTTGGTTTAGTAATCCATAGTCATCCCATACTAAAGATCGCATTCCGGCGGTCTATACAACTTTGGTGAATCTACGGAGAGGTGTGCCAAACTGCAAACAGTATATTTTGGTTATATTTGCATATATAAATAGCAGAAATACAAAAAATAAACAATATTTTTAAATCGATTAATCTCAATAATCGAACACATAAACATAAGTGACTCCTTAATATCTTTATATCATCCACGCCACAATTTCCTAATATAAGGCAACGAATGTTTATTGTATTATTTTTCAGGTTACCTGCTATTAGGTAGAAGTCACGTGGTTATATCACAACTTTTTTGACTCGTATCAATAACACGTAATAAAATGTCGTTCCTAAGATAAGCGCGCATAATGATTTAATGTATTGTTATGGGTACTATTCATTTATCAAAAAAATATTTATCAAAAATAGTTATTTACCTACCTAGTATATTTTCCATGTACAGTCAGCGATAACTTATTATTTGTACAGATAGATATATCTAACGTGTTGTATCCAGCAGTTAATTCCTGACTGTAAATACAGTACCTGTAAATACAGTGATGGACGCTCAATTTAAACTTAAACTCCTTTACATTTTCACTTTAACCCAAATCCCGGGGCGCGGCGGTTATGAAATTAGGTTTTAGTACCTCTATCTTTGTTGTTATGCGTTCATTCATGGCGTGAACTAAAAATTATGTAGGGATGATACATGTAAACTTCAATATTTTACATTCTGGTTCATAAATATACTAGCAACCAGGTTCAACTTCGCTCGGGTAATAGAATTTATGTTTACTTACATTATTTTTCTTTCATACATGCAAATAGTCGTTACTTAGTTGCGAAAACTAACAATTAGAAACACCTATTTCGAACTGTGACTGAATTACTATATTGAATTTAATTATTTATTTATTTAATTTCTCGTCCAATGCATAAAAAATAATTAACTTATTAACACCAAAACTTTGCTCAGGAATCACTGTACCTGATGTTGAAAACTGTAAGAAAATCCGTTCAATAATTTTTGAGTTTATCACGAAGAGACAGATAGACAGTCTCTATAGGGGACTTTGTTTTATAATATTTAGAGATGTCGCCTCTGAATATATCGCATTTATGTTTTCATGTATGAGTTTAACAATGAAAATGAAGTTATTACTTAAAATTTAAAACAGATTTAATTACTGTTTTTTCATGCAAGTTTATGAAGGAAAACCCAGTTTGAAGACACTCCATGCCTACCTGCAACTGCATATATTTTGCATTAAATCTCTATAAGTAAACGGATTTGAAAATGTACTTAACTGCTCAAAATATAAGAGAAATTTTATCTAATGTATAAAGAAAGTATCAAACATGTTTGCAGCATTTTCTTTATCAATACCGTAAGCAAATAGACCGCCAGTCATTAACAGATTTTTTGATCCATTTCGTCAGCGGTGGCCACACACAACGTAAAAAGACATCTGATGTCACTGTTGAACCGCTTTTCATTCCACCCACGGAACTATTTACACCTCTCGGAAGAATTTTACTGTCACTTGATTAGAAATTATTGACGAACTTTCCACTTGGCTCATTGACTAGAACGAAGTGTGCAAAAAATACACTCAAGTAAATTTTATTCATTTCAGTACATGTAGCTTTAGATTTAGCGATTTTTGCAGGTATGCAACGCTTTTTTTAATGCGAGGTGCAAATGCAGGCGCGAACCCAGTAATTACTCATGTAATTACCGACATGTGATAACACTCAGGAAAAACATTTTCAGAGCCAAAGATGTGATTCCTCTGTATATTAAAAAAAAAAACTATTTATGAGCTTCAATTACTGTTTTGCAAGTTTAATTTATGTTATAATCAATGCTCATAATTAAACTCAATTAAAATCTTAATATAAGGTAAATAAAGATTAATTATGTTCTTTTTCCTTGACCCACACGAAAGCACGGCGTTTTACTTGTAATAATAATACTTAGACTTTTCTTAACGACTAGGCGTGGCCCGTTGTAATATTGTTTTGTTCCAGAAATTAAAAAATTAACTGTCGGAAACACTTGAAGCATATTAATGAGACGTGATGAAAATGCTCCCAAAGAAGTGTTTGTTAAAACAGGTCCGGAATTAATTTATATTTTGAGAAAGAAAAACGACTTCGTAATTACTGACTATTCAGACTGTTCTGATTACGTGTGACAATTAAAATACCTATAGTAGAAATAGGAAAATTTAATTACGTAAGAATATATTTTAATTAGTTTTATTTACAACAAACTGATAATATTTACTAAATATATTTTTTAAATATAACAATGCTGACTTGTGTGTGACTTTTATATATTTTCCTGTAGATGTCCATTCCAGTATCTACCGTTTAATATCCGGTGACCTGCACGCTTGTTTACAACTCTCCTAAAATAAAGAAATACCTGCTCTTGAAACCTTGTAAAATCCCTTTGATTTCCCCTCATTGATCCCTTTGACATCTAAGCAAAAGGACTTTTGCTATCGAGTGCAACTTAATGGGGAGGCTTTCTGAAGCCATATCGGATTTTACTTAAGAGACGAATTCGTTTCTAAATTCATCCAATATGACAGGCTAAGTCTGTACTCTTTTAAAATTGTTTTTCATTACTAAATTGTATTGTAATTGAATCTTATAGGAAAATGCCAATCGTTCGGTTACGAGTTCTATCTCGAGCTTGTAATCTTATTCCACTTGGGACTCTTAGAAGATTGCTTCGGTTGTCTTAAAAAATAGGAATTCATAAAGTTATATTTGTGCCTGATTTAATTTACTGTCACACGAGGGTAGAATAAAGATGAGTAGACGGTTGTTCTAATAAATTGTGAGAGTGGAACGGACAATTATTACTTCTTGTAAATTATAATGGATAATGTAAAAACAACACAAACTATCAGTCAGGTTCGTAATGTAGACAATAGTAATTTAAAAATTATTAATATTTAATCTGCGAACATTATCATCCATTACTGTCTCAATGCTCTAAACGAGCTTCCGTCATAGTAGGAAGGCTTAGGAAATAGTCTACCACGCTGACTTATCGTGGGTTGGCTTCAGACACAGACCTGCTAGTTTCCTCACAAAAAAATTACTTCAAGGTTAAACAAAGACATAAATGTCTATTGCGCACATAACTCAGGAATCAAAGGTGTTTGCCAGGAAATCGAACTCAGAGCTCGTGTTATTCTTGCCCTTCTTAAAATACCTACGCATACCCAGCCCCTATAATTCATTTTCGACATCATTACACTCGTAAACTTTGTCATTTAAGTTTTGAATTGACGGCTCTGAACCGAGTTCTCATTTCACAAAGGGTAAATTGATTTCGTTTAAAGAGGGTTGTAAAACGAACCTTGTAATATCTGTTAAATAAACTAAAAGATATCCAACCGTAACAAACATGAAATGTTTAAATAAAAGTAGAAACGTAACTAATTAACCAGCATGTGGATTTTCGAATGAAGTAGATTATGTAAATGCCCATGGACTAAGTAGATTGTGCAGGAATGACAGAATTAAGCAATATTAACGACGGTCAGAGGTTGGATGGTCAGAGGTCATCATTAGTGGCAAACAAGCAGTGAAAAGCATTGACGAAAACCGCATTAAAATCCGTTGCCTAGTTTAAAGGATCTAAGGGTACAAACAGCGGAAAGCGACTTTGTTTTATACTATATAAATATTACACACACAGATTACATAATATACGGTAACAAATAACAAATAAAGAATGCTGCATTTTCAATATTGCATTTCCAATATAATATAGAAAAATTGAGAGAAAACTGTAATATAGAAAACAAAAAACAAAATCATTAGAATCTAATAAGTTGAATGTGAAACCAATAAATACAAACAGCTAGATGCAAAATACGTGCCTAAATTTGTTTAAATATTTGAATACCAGTCTGATAGATATTAAACTGTTAAATCTGTCTCGTAGTAGAACATCGAACATATTATATTGAAGCATGCATTAAGCTATACGTTTCATCAAAAGTTAAATGTAAACAAACAGTAAACTCCCGCAAAGTGGTTTAGTCATCAACTAAAGTGCAGCGAATCTACCAAACCGCGAGCGTATAATGACAGGCAAAGGCACACAAATGGGCGGAAGCACAAAGACAAAGGCTGTCCAAAGTAACGAGGCCAATTCGCAGTACTTTATATTTTCATCGCTGTCATTTGGCAGTCGATACCTATCGCTATCGGGTAAACCAAAGCCAAAAAATAAATGAACGGCAAGTGTAACCATTACCTGCAATTTTTTGTAAAATTAATGTTAAGAATCACTTCGGCGTATTTTTATTGTGTTTAAAATGGTCGCTTGGTAAATTCACAAGTGAAACAACCATCTTAGTTCCTCAGGTGTAGAAATTAATTTACTTGGGTTTGTAATATATTATTTCATCTTGTCTATCTTTTTCTTAACATGTCAATATATAGAAATAGAAATAATAATAAAATTCCTGTAGGTAAGCAAAAATGTTTGTGATTGTACGTGGATGTCTACGGGCCACGCCTACTAGACGATCTAGTGGTTTGTATGCTCGTTTGCTACTCTTCTAAAATAAAAAATTAAAAGAAATATATATATTCTATACTATTACACAATACTCCACTATAAAGTTAAAGGTCAGTTAACGATTTTTGTATGTATAAAATAAATAGATAATAAAACATAATAGAAACCAAAACACAGATTCTAAGATATTGTACCAGATAGGGTAACGATACAGAAGTTTCTGAAGCTTTGATATAACCGTCGACGTACATCGTAGCTCAGATATTAATCACTCTAGCCATAATGTTCCGGAAAAGTGTATCCGACATTTTCCGATAAATGCTCTTGGGGATTATTTTTTATGAAGCGCCAACTAGAGAATTTTCCGATCCATAAAGTAAATATGCCCTCATTTGCAATTATTAATTGTTGAATAAATAATATTAAGTATCTGTTGCCCACTCACGACGATAAAGAATCTTGTTATTAAGAAAACGGTTGCAACAAAAAAATATGGCTTTTAATATCGTTGCCTTACCAGCTCCCATAAAAATATATTAATTATACAAGCTTTATCCCGCAGTTCCGCCATGATAACTTAAAAAACTTGTTGTTCAAAATAATATATATACATATGTACCAAGAACCCGATGTAGGGCTATTCTTTATTTCAAGCTGAAATCAATGATATTCATACATACATTGACAAAATTACATTAAAATTGTTTTTTTGCGTCTAGGAAAATAGTGATTGAAACGTGATTTTTATGTATTAAGGTAAATCGGACAAGCGGTTCTTACGTGACGCCTGTTGAAATATACAGACAAACTGATTTTATTGTATACTTCAGTTGCCTTTCATCACTTTTGATTAAAACCTTTTGATTACAATTATGTAAATCTTTAAATTATAATAAAAAAATCCATGACCATGTGGCATGATGCCAAGAACGTTAGCTGCATTTCCGCTTTGAATAGCAATTTCAATCCTCTGCACGAAATATAAACCAGCCCTCTTGTCACCGGCAGTGTCCATCAAACTTGGGACTAATTGTTTTAAAAATTTTTTGGTTCTCGGATCACTCTTGATTTATTTATAAATTGAACAATTCTGTACAAATTCCACCGGAAAGGTACCACGTTACAAGTAATTGTCGCGTAAAGAATTTCTAGCGTTTCCGTTCTTTTTATAGTTTTTGGCTCAATTTTATATGTGGTGACCACCTTAAATCTCAGGAGTGGCAAAGCATCTGTGATCGATTTCATTGCGATTATTTCTTGGTTTTGTGTAAATACAGACGGTTCTTGGGGTCATTGACCACTTATCCCGTACATTATACGCTCACATACTATTTTCTTTTCATCAAAAATGATTTGCGTTTTATTGTAGATATGTATTTAAGAATTTACTTTCAACAAAATAAAGATTATAAGAACTTAATATGCTAACAAAAAATAAATAATCTAGGTCGTAGGAAATTAGAAATGACCGTTTAATTAATTATGCCATACCGTCTACACTTTGTGGCAAGCACATAATAAAAAAAAAAACGATACCACAAAATGTTCTCAAAACACGACGACCTCAAACGTGGCACTAATTACTTAAATGCCAGGTTTCAAAGTCCAAGCGCCAAGAAATGAAAAACAAATTATATTTGAACTAGTTTGAACGTGCCGTTTCACAATATTTAATTTTAATTTCAGCGAGTGAGCTCTATTTTATTCGGTTAAGTTCTACGTGTAAATAAACGAACTATACCCACATCATACATATTTATTTCCCTATGTTACATACATATTATACAATATATAAAGCTGGCTTCTACAATACTTATTTACTTTAGACAAGTTACAAGTAAACATCAATGCTCTTAAACATACGTAATAGAAGGATTTATTTTCATTGTTCAAGTTTACTTTGCTTCGAAGCAAAAGTTCACTTCATTTAAATTATTTAATAAAAGTAGCTTACATAGAAATGTAAGACATATATACTCATTCACTTTCGCTTACGCACGAGGCAATCGTCACAGTTTTAAACAGTCAACCTGTATTCGACTTTAAGTGAAATACCTGTTTTGTACTGAGTTGGTCACAAATGTCAATGGGTGGCAGTCACAAGTTATCATCAGGTGAAATGCATGTTCCTTTTAACAAAGTTCGATTTATGGAACGGGAGGTTAATAAATGTCAGTATTTCTGAATAAAGTATAAATATCTCTGAACAAAATAAAGAAAGCAAGTTATATTTTTTTTCAAAGAGCGGAACATTTCCGACTTTAAGCAAAATTTTCAGAATATTCTCCGGACATAAATTACGTTTTATCCAGCTTTTCCTGGTGCAGGAGAACAACCGGGCCGGGGCATGACCGCAATCAGCGTTAGAACTTTCGAGTTTTCTACTTTTGTCTATATTCTTCCCGCAACACAACTTTCCAACTTCCATTATCACAATGTAGGTGAACCTATTGTATAGAAGGAGAATTATGCTTTAGATTGGAGTTGGAATTTACGATGTGTTCATGATACTGAATCACTTCAAATGTTTAACGCAGATTTTCACATAATTATTTTATAAACATTTTCTATACAGATTGATGTGATATGTTTTATGCAAATTGTCATTGTTGCCTTGAGAATGAGGCATCCTGGAATCAATTCCATATAAAAAAGAGGTTGCATATGATGTCGATCACAAATGCATTTACTTTCGTATTTCTTGGGACTAAAGGGTCATTTCAGCCAATAACCACTCCTTTCCAGAAAAATGAATTGCTTTACGCTGGATAAGCGTGTAGCTGTGGTACTTCCCTTGTAGAACTGTTTTATTCTTCACCGTATTAAATAATCGCAATCATACTCGCATAAAACGATTCGGTCAATTTATGATAACTGCACTATTGCTAATCGTAAATGATTATTTAGTCTTAGGATATTTAGTATATCGGTTGGTTAAATATATAAAAATAACACGCTATAGCTATATTTTTTCCTTATTGTTTCCTTTAAAAAATTAAACATTCAGTTAGCCAGTCCAGAAATTTAACGGGAAACTTTCACAATAGATAAAGCAGCTCTTTTGACGTTCAATCCTTTACAAATTTTAGGTGCATTTTATGTAGCTGAATATAAAACAAGTGTAGATAACATTTATTCTGGAGTGACAATGCAATTAGTTTGTCAGCGTCAACCTCAATAATTCCACAGGAAATGTTTTCAACACGTGAATTTCCATGGAAATTGAAAGAGATTAAAAACAAAATCAAATTGACATAAATAATAAACTATAAAATATTTGCATATTTGTTTTTCAAATCCAAATATTCCATTTGTCTTAAAATCAGTCACTATCGCTCTGGGAACCCGTAACTGACACCAATTATTGAATAGTCGAACGTAGTTTTTTTAATAATTTGCACTAGATAGTCATAGTTTGTTCATAGTCTCCCATACATTTGCAGCTGAAAAACCCGTATTTAACAGATGTAGAGTAGATAGAAATTTAATTCGGCTAGCGGAGGTACAACCGCTACCCAGATAGATTACAGTGAGGTAAATCTTTTATCGTTTAGCGAATGGTTGCCAGAAACACAATGAGGCGATCGTCTTACTTCCTAGAAGCAGCAATATATTTTGTTCTTCGGCTTTAGCGAAGGCTTAACATAACATAAGCGAGGATCTAACTGGTGAGTACATAGATTATTATTACCGAGAAAAAATATACGATAATTGCTCCTTTACTAACCTTCTAACAAAAAAGGTATAAGTAACACTAACGACTGTTTATTAAAACGTCCACGTGATAATGCAGAGTCGATTTATATACGCAGACATATGTACTTAAATTGCTATTCTTTAGTACTTCACTATGAAGGTCGTATGTTAATACACGTTCATCTCCTTAAGTAAACTCAATCTGCCTTTAGAGAAAGATCTTTGGTAACAATAACACAAGTGAAAACAAAAGTAATATTTACTCTTCCATAAACTGACAAGTACGTTAAATAAGTAACTCTTTTAGAATTATGATTTATGGATGACGGATATTATTTTAATGGAAGCTTTCATTGGTATTTTAAAATGAGAAAAGTTTAATTTGGATTTGATGGTATCTGAGTCAAATGCTTGACGCTTCTTTGTATGATTGTATAAAAGATTTGTAAAACGATTATTTTTCATGGAGATAATTACATCCCTGTTTATTTCCTGCTCTATTACCAACTAACTTCTGCTTACCGATTTACTCGCACAAAAGTCGATATTACAGAATTTTGTTTATCAAGCCCTTTTTGCAATATACTATATTCCTTCATAGTAGTCAATTACGCTGTGTCAAACAACCAAACATATTTTAGTAATAACTTCCCAGCAGTAAATCGCATGCCCTATTTTAACCCACTCCAATTTTATTTTCGCACGAAAGGTAACCTATGTCTATTTAGTCGGTAAAAATTTTTTCTATATTAGAATTCATCAAAATCTTCACACTTTGGCTTTTATAATGTTAATAGAATGGATATTGTTTCACTTACTGATGTATGGAAGTATGTGCATTTCATTTTCCGAACTTTACTTTGTACATCGGTTTTTGATTTTAAAGCTCATATAGAAGTTACGCCGTCGTTATTTTAAAGAGTATTTTGAAGTAATTAAAATAGAAGTTCGGTATAACAAGGCCATTATAACTTCTAATTGACTACTGAGAGTAACTTCTAAATATACCAAGAGTAAATGTAGATTGAATACCAAGAGTAAAAGAAGAATGAAATTCGTGGGCTCAGCGTTGTCCCGCTCTGAAAAAAATCTTTAGGTCATTTTTTGCAGAAAGAATGGCAGGCTCAGAAATATCAGCTTTGTATCCGATGCCATTGCCTACTGTAGGGTCTAATTGAGAATCTAAACTATTCTAGGATCTACCTGAAAACACACAAAGAAATTCATTAAAATCGGTCCAGCCGTTTCAGAGAAGTTCTGTGACATCACACGGAAGAATTTTAAGCATCAATAAGGTGTAACTCAGTGTGTATTTTATAGTTACCGTGGATTTATTTTCAGATTTGAGGGTTAGTAGAAAAATAGTTCAACTTGTTGGAGAGGTGTGGTTTCTGTTTTCTTTTATTTGAGTAGAGTAGCAAACGAGCATGTAAGTCACTTGATGTTAAATGATCGCTGCAGATCCGGGATATTCGCGTACATAAGTGCGTTGCTACTCTTAAGGACTAACTAAGGTGGTCACCTTGCTTCAAAGTGTAGTCAGCAACCGTACATCTTATAGTCACCTCGTTTGTACATGTAACTGTATCCCCCCAATAATTGTTTTACGGCGGATTATGAGGGTGGCGGTAGTATCTACCCCGTCGAATTGTTATTCTTCTACTTTTAAAAAACCGGCATTACATTAAGATGGGAGGCGACGTACGGACTCAAAGAAGGCTTGATTTTTTGATTTGAAGGTCTTATTTGAGTTTGTATTTGGAGATTCATAGGTTGCAGCGAGAACTTAACATGGCGTGCATGGTCCTCTCTACGATAAAAATACGAAATCTTCGAAATCTTTAATACATTACAATTAAAATCCTTAAACAGGTTTTTACGTGAAGCGGAATTAAAACTGCAATGTTTGGTTCCAAAGTAAATTATTAGCACGAACATTAAGCTAAGCTAAGCCTTGATTAAAAATTGCGGTAAGCGGCTAATAACAATGTGTAACGCCACGGAAAATGAAATAATGGGGACTTTTTATAATGGTTTTAAGTCTAATTTATAAACTTTGGATATAATTTATAAACTCAACGATGTAAAGAATGTTTAAAACTCCGAAACCTAATTTCGACACTACTGCAGTGATTTATTTTTAATGAAAATATTCCTTTATTAAAAAATATCATATGTATGTATTTATGGAAAACTACATACATGTTACACACACGCTCACATGCTCATATTCATTCACATATTAAAGATTTGCGCCGGACACCTATATTTAGTATTTAACTTTTTTTTAATGAGAAATAAGGATACCTGAAACATAAAATATTCTTTACTATAGTATGAATGTGAATCGTCGGTTTGTCGTTCTCGTAAATGTCTGCTGTTTTTTCGTGGGTTAAATGTGTAACAGTGGCAGAGATTGCGGCCGATTTTTGAAGGGCTTGGGTAGCTGCCACTGCTCATCTTACCCATGGAAATCCAGCTTACGTTCCTAAGGCTTCATGGTATATTTTTTTTCAAGCATTTAACATGTTATTGTCTAGGATATAATTGGTTATTAAAATCTGTTGTTGCCTCGCGATCTATTTGGTTTCACTTTGACGCTATAAAATGTGTTAGAAATATAATAATTTAGAAATTTTGGTTATTCTTTTTTTTCGTGAATTATATATTTATTTTTCTTTGTGTTGATTTTAATTTAAGTTTTAAATGAATGTTGATTAACTTTAAAATTGATTAGAATGAGCGCTAAATGTTAAATGAAGCCTATTGAAATGTATTTATGAAAACCGCACTGAAATCGGTCAAGCCATTTCGAGATCACCTCGCACATACACATAGACAACAAGACAAAAATTTAAATAACTATTAGTTTGGGTCCTATTACTTTAAAAATGTCTCTAATAATAGTTTTGGTCACATATCTTCAACGTAAAGACAAGGATCAGTCACAATTGTATTACTTATATAGAATTATGCGTAGAAATTCGTGATCGTGGCTAATATATTATATGTTTAAACTACTTCAGTTAATTATGAAGGCGTTGTTTTTATGACAATTGCTCCCAATAACCCAAAACATATTTTAACCACAATTATATTATATTACTACTATAAACGAATTCTGCCTTATAATCCGGTTTTCGACGAGACTATTGACCTGAAAGTGTTCCTAATTTACAAAATAAAACCGGCAAAGTGCGTGTCGGAGTCACGCACCGAGCGATCTACATATATAAGTTTATATTCATATATTTCTTGTTACGTGAGTAAATTTTATGGTTAAATTTAATTAAATCCTAAGATTTAATTTAATTGTACTCTAAGATATTGCTTATTACCTTTAATGATTCTTGGTACCGGGAAGAGCTTTTTGCCTTGCCTCTCATAATTCTAGGTATAGCGAAGTACCTTATATGTTTTGATTCCATTACGAGTATTACGTATGCAGTACAAATGTCGTCTATTTTGATTGTGTTTACTTAGAAAATCGTTTCTGGTTGGCAGATCCAAACGATTGTAGATCTAAGAATTTGATTTAGTTTCCAGTTTGATATCAATAGGGGTTTATGAGAAAAAGGGTTATGACTGTTGGTTGAGAAAGTGACCAAATAAAGCTTCCTTTTTCGTTTTGAGGTACGTAACGCTAAAAATGACCCCGTTACTTTATTGTAGGTAGGCGCTTATCATGATAAGTTTTGAGTGGTCGGACTCCCCGGTGGGTGAGAAATGAATTGCTCTGTGGGGTTTGAACAATTACGGATACTGCGTCGAAAAGAAAATTAATATTTTGTTTTTGCAGTCCGTGTGGATGTGGAAGTTTGTTCCATTGTTATAAATAATACCATTTTATTATGTTGCTTGAACCATAAAGATGGCGTGAGGAATAATGAAAATTATGACAAGAGTAATATGGTCCCACGCAATAGGCTATAGAAGAAACTCTTAGAATTTTGCTCTGTGCGGTTATTCGCTTGTCCGTCTGTTTGTTTATTTTTTTTATTCTTTTGTCGAACGAATATGCAAACTTACAAATCGAGAATAAAAATATAAATTCATACCCTAAATATCTCCCTCGCCGCAAATCGTACCTGAAACCCAAAGTCTACAACATATTTTGGTGTTGGAGGGGCTTTCAAACGTCGAAAGCACTGAATACGAATAACTTAATCCGTCTGTCGAAATAATTAAATGTTTATACATTTTTACCATAAAAAGTAGGTACATATTATTTTCTGCAATACAAATTCAAGACACAAACAGAATATAAAATCAAGTCCAGCAATTTAACCAGTATTTACTCATTAACAAGCTTAAAGAAGTTCAAAGGATTTGCAAAGTCTTAGCAAATCTTGTTATAATGTCTAGTCTTCGGGGACGTGTTTTGTTTAAAAGACATAAATACGCCGACTGCATAGAAACTTCGAGTTCTGAAGTTAAGGTTACCCTACAAACTGCTATTTATTTTGATTTGTAAATATGAAGTTCTTTTCGGATTAACTCTAGTATAAAGCTTTTACTCTTTTTTTCTATGGTCTTTTTTTGAGATTTGCGTAATGTAAAGGGTTTTTTATTTTACATTTTGGGGTTTGCATACTTGGTGTTCGTGTCAACCTCATTAATAGAACTTAATAGATTAGTATCATTTTTCTACTCTATCGCACAGTGAAGCTATGCTTACAATAGTATCACTACAGTTACGAAATACCATCTTAATTCTCAGTAGAATCAGCGCATCTATGTACGATAGGACCTGAGTTCTGTATTAGCTTATATGTGGGTGTTCATGGCCTCCAGTGACTACATAACATTAGGTGGCCCGTGTGTTCGTTGCTACATTTTTCAAAAGAGCTCCGTTGTTTTAGGTTTAAATTTAAAAGAGATTTATTGATAATTATTTACACTTATTAATCAAGGGTTAACGTTACTGTGAATTACTGCAAGTGAGGTTTAGTATAAGTAGAACAATTTAGAAATGGATACATATTTTAATCCTATACTTAGAGCTTAATTAATAACTTTGAGAATATTATTAAGCGTTTGTATTGAGATATTATTTGTGATCATAAATCTTTAATGATTTCGAAAATGATGAATCTGTATTTACTTGAAATTTGTTCCTGAAATAGTATCGTAGGGTACCTTGTGTTAACTTTATAATATTTTAATAAATAATTTACTAATATATTGTAAAAAGTTATAATATTTGGAATGTTAGTCAACCAAAGTTGCGGTTTGGCTGGAAAGAACAAAAGTAAAGAAAATATATGGAATGTAAAATTCGCTTGTCAGATCACCAATACTAATAGATTGTAAGGGTTTTTCAGTTTTAAATTAAAATAATGTTCTGAGTTGTAATGATTTTGGAAATATAGATGTGACCACATATGCATGCATTATTCATTTTAAAACTTGTTTAATATTTTTAATCGCTTGCGACAATTCTATTTTACTTTTCTCACATTTTCATCGTAAAATTACATTACATTACAATTACAATTACATTTAGTGTATGTTCAATTAAAAATTACTCGTGAGCGGTATAAAATAGATAATCCTCCTAAATGTTACTTAGTACTTGCAAAAACTCAACTTGTAATTTAACGAAGTTAAAAGTACTTTATCAAATAGCTAACTTTGCAAAATCGTGGTAGGTCACAATTCAATCCTCTTTTTTCAAAAATAATGCCTTTGTTGCAATGGGACATAAACTGGCTTTAGCTACGGAAAGTGCTGAAAATCAGTCTGCTGTTGACTGTGTAATGTGCTGAAAAGAATGGATTCCATTTAAAAGCATTTTAGCATTTCTTTAAAGAAGCTTAAGTGTTCGGTGGCTTTTGTAAGCAGCGATAGTTTAGCGGGACTTCGACCTCCCTCAAGGGTCCAAGGTCCAAAGGATTTGAATGAATCATATGCGCATCAAAATTTTCCAAATTATGTCTTAGGAATAATTTATTATTTTCTTGAAATGTCAAGGAAAACATCGCGAGGATAATTGCACTTTTTGAGTTATTCATAAGTTCTCAGAGATCTGTGAAGTCTGCCAATTTTACTTTGCTAGCTTGGTGGACTACGACTTAATCTTTTTCAGTTCGAAAGCAGATCTGTGTCATGCTGTTGATCAATAATGACAACTCATTGACTATGAAAGAGATCTATGAAAAGACTCGAAAATTTAGAAGCGTTTGTGTAGCAAACAAAGCATATTTGCTTTGACTTGACTCTAGGAAATGTGGAACAAAATGACACTCGACTTGAGCAAACGTTGACTTGATAGCTTAAAGTGCCTTATACTGGCATCCTTTGTATTTTTGAGAAATATCGGCTATAGAAAATGAAGGTAGTACTGTTTTGACATCAATATTGTATTTTTGTTAAGAATAACGCTTTACTTTGCTTGAACCTGATCAGTTCAGCAGGGGAGGTCTTACCGCCATATTTATTTCTAGCGTGACACAAATCTTGCATTTCGATAATCACGTGTGCTTCACACGCACAAGGTTCCCGGTTCGTTCCCGGGCGGAATTTAAAGGTGGGAGAACTATAGTTCGACCGGAGAGGTACCACCGCCGCCCTCATAATCCGCCGTAAAGCATTATTTTTTGTTTCTGTTGGAGAGGTGCGGTTGCCGGCTACTTTTTAAAACGAGGCGACCATCTTCGTACTCAAGAGTAGCAACGTGTTTACGTTAGAGTTCAGATAGGATTTCGGTTGTATTTGTGGTCGTACGTAGATATCTATGGGCTGCGACCAGTTAATTTCAGGTAGTTTGCATGCTCATTTGTTACACTTCTCGCATAAAAAAGTGTGGTTATCGTCTTAGTTACCAATGAGGTGATAATTTTAGTTTTTTAATATACCAACTCATCTGTTATCGTCTAGGACTTCTGGTCTATATGGAGTTAGTTACAGAACTAATTATTATTAGACGCTTGTTTGTTTACTTTAATTAAAACAAGAAAAACAAAAAATATATTACTATGAGTTGTTAAGTGTTTTATATTAGTTTTAAAGGAAATAACATGACACTCATATCATTTACTTGGAACGTTAAAAATAGCTAAATACACGATTTTGCGGGCGAACATAGCTGCGAATGAAGTATAAAAACCCACTCAAATAAACCCACTCAAAAGGGCGGCGTGTCGAATCTATATTGGTATTTCCACTTAAGGAGGTATTATAAGTCCTGTGAGAATGAGACATCCAATCCGATAATATAGAATGTAAATTATACTCTTTTTTATTCCTTTTTCATCGCTTAATTGTACTGTGATTGAATCTACTTAGAAGGTCTGGATCGTTCGATTGCGATCTATCTCAAGTTTGTAATCGTACTCCTTTGGGACTCAATGAGATTGCCTTGGCTTAAAGAAACATTATCACGATTATGCTCATAACGTTGCCGTCTTGGCTATTTTGTAAAGAATCTTGAAGAAAATCTTTTTCCACGTAGAATTTTCATTCAACTTTTATCATGAACTCAATACTGTTCTACAGCTGGGCGCGAGAGGCCACTGGATAATATGCGCTTGGACATAGTCAATCACCCATGCCAAATGTATTAGTCCACTTCACACATCTTCGAGAACTTTAATGGGAAATGTTAGACGAGACCATTTCTTTAACATGTTTTATGTCATCATTATAGCAAGCGATTTAATTTTGAATAGTGTATAATTTTGAAAAAATCGGAGGCGTATACAAATCGTAGAGGTAAATGATCGACAATATTAATCAATAAATATTTTTTGAAAATGATAGTATTTTAACAATTAAAAATAAAGAATTATAGGCATTTTTTATCTGAGGAGAGTAGTAAATGGGCTTGCAGGACTCTTGATGATAATTAAACGCTACAGCCCATGGAAATAGAAATGGTTCTGATGCCCATTCGACCTCGCTTGTACGAGTAGCAATTAATCCCTCCCCAACCAAAAAATTAATAAGGTTACCACCGATTACGGGGCTAGCGGCGGTAGCACCGTGTTTCCCAACTGTGGTAGCAAATCCCAAAATGGTGATGGAGAATAATGTTTTGAATCTTCGTAGCCTCACACAAGATTTCCCTGAGTCGTGGATGTTATGAATAAGTAAGACTAGTATACAAACTTAAACCCATAACCAGAATTTAGGTATCTGTTCTAGATACTTTGAACATATACCCAAATTCATCATTCTTATTTCTACCTTATAGGGTATCGAACCTCGAACTTTACCTGTCAGATCTGTATGGTTCTTTGGACAGTAAGATTATCGCTATGCCGCTGTTCGTCAATAGATTAATCAAGAGGCATATTTGAGTACTTTTTCTTTATTACTAGTTTCTTATAGTGATTAATCTTTAACTAGTTCGTAACGGCCAGCGGTATTAAAGGCGAAACGAATCGTGTTACTCGAACAGTTGCGTGACCAGTAGCTCTGTTCGCCGCACTTTTTTATTCAGATTTTTTGCCTCTGTTACAATGGATTATTCAGTAGGAAATCTTTCTAGGATTTCCAACTTATTATTCCTCAAATACCTTTATTTCTTGAAGAATTTTATACGCTGTTGATTCGTAACATTTTAATTACCCAGTCTGGAATGTCTAGGCGTAATTAGTACCTAAAGTAACTAGATTAAATATAACATTACTAGCTTTTACTTGGAGGTTTGTTCGCGTCTATGGCGGTATTACAATACACTGTAATAAATAACGCAGCTTTATTTTTAATCTACATGGAGATAATTTATAAAAGAAATGAAAAAACATACAAAATTCCATCTTCTATTTCAACCCTTATGAATAAATTCCTTCTTTAGTACTATATTGCTACTTCTATATGTGATCCTATGACCTACCTGCAAAATTTCAGGACCAAGGTTTCAACGGGTTGCTGTACATCTCTAGGTCAGTCAGACATCATTCTCTTGTAACTTAATTATAATAGCATAAATATATATTTCATATTATACAGAGATATATATATATATATTCATGTTATTATATTAGGTACTTTATTGCCGTCCACTGCAAATTTCTTTATGTTCCACTGGTCCCTTACGGGTCCTCACCCAGCTTAATTACTGCATACTTTATGACGCTACTCCAATACATTTTGGTGGAAATACGCTAGAGTGGTCAATCTGTGGGGTATTTTCATACCGCCCATACGACCTCCGATAAGATTTAACGACGACATGGTATCGATAACAACCACAACCGATTGCTCAACGTGATAAAGCACGGAAGCGCACATAAAATTTTACTATTAGACCCATCCAACTCCCGACCACACCCGATGTCGCTTTGTCGATCGTTTATCATTAAATCATGTTCGAGCCGTTAACTTTTGCTCACTTATGTCAATTACTTCATAAGCCCACGATCCACGAATAATTATTTCAGTATTGCAAAGGAGTTTTTTGAGTTATTATAACGCATATTATTTTCGAATTATATTTTTTTGCGCAATTTCTTTTAAACTATTTTTACTTTGCTAGTTAGTTTGCTTAAAATTTGAAAACATCATATCAAAGCGTCTAGTTAAAACGTGAATGTGTGTTAATAGCTATAACCTCGAGGTTGTAAAGAAACCATTGAAAGAACGAGAACGGCGGGAAATTGGAACAGTAGCTTTGCTTATCACAAAGCAAGCCGCGGTGTCAAGTCGGCAACGAACTCTTAGCGTTGCAAACATTCAAGAGCTTCAGCGCATTTCAAATGACTTTTTAAAAAGCAACTTCAAATCATAAATCTGAGAGAAATATCACGTTTGTAAGGTACACTTGTACATTTTCACATGAATGCTCTCAATGTCACATCATAACTAATGTAAAGCCATTCTTGTGTTTCGGTGGAAACGTTGCGTTGCCGACCCAATTAACCATAAGACGATTATACTTTGACGCCTGCAGGCGTATCAATGACTCTATGATTAACTCTAGATGCGACTGCCGTTGTAGGTATATGGAGTTAGTTATAATATCCATGTACGTCAGAGATCAAGTGGATAATAGTAGTAAAAGTAATACGCTTATTTTATTCTTAAATTTAATTTAAAACTTATCAATCTAATAAGATAGAGATGATTCCAAACCTAAAGTACTATTAAAGGTGTAAACCTCTTCCTCTGCTTACGAAGCACGAAACGTTATTAATACGTCGATCCAATTACATTATATCATGATTCCAATTAATTTCGCCAGCTTTATCTTTGTTCACTAGCGAGTGATATTTTGACTGGGAGCTGTATTTACATCTAAGACTCTCGGCGTCTGTGAGCGCCTGTTAACTAATTGAAGTATGTTGTACATCGTGTATTAATGCAAATTATTCCCTTTTCTAATTATCTATCTATCTAATTATCTTAAATATAGTATTTCAAAGGATATATGAAGTCGATTAATCATTATGAAACAGGTAACAGTATAAATACATAAGACGTTTTATAGGCCAGCGCTCAAGCTTTTAAGAAAAGTAAAAAATGAAAAAATATTGTAGAATAAAACCTATTGGAAAAGGAAGAGAATATAACAAAAATGAAAAAAAAATATATATGGGTGATTTGAAGTGGAGAAGTGGGAGGAAGGGAGTTTTAAGGGTAAAAACCGGTTTATCTCGATTTCCGGCAACTACAAGTTCTACGGAAAAAGTTAAATGGAAAAGTTGTATGCAAAACAACACTTATACATGCATGAAAAAAGGAACAAATGAACATGCAGTCTACTTGTTTGTAAGTGGACGCTATCATGCATGAACATCTGTAACTAATTACATCTAGAACATGAGTCGCACTGGAAGTTGATTACAGAAGTCATTCTACTATAGAGGACTGACATAGGCGCTTTATAATAATCTAGAAAGCGGACAACTTGGCAAGAAGATTATTTTAGAATGTCTTATACGCACAACTTAGAAATTAATGGACGGCACCATTCGAATCAGTTTGTAATCTGGTCAAACTTTCTTAACAAAATGATTTTTAACTAATATCATCGCGCAAGTTATAAATTTTGTTATGTATCGAATACTCTTGATTAATCATTTTTAATTGCCTGTATTTTAAAACAGTTGCAAGACTCAGTTAAGGGCGAATCTGCGGTGGCGGGCTGAAATTATTCTATGTTTATATGTACTTTGATAGTCACGAATACCAAGGAAATAAAACACAATTTTCAAGAACTCCCTTAATGAAAAATGCTGTAATAAACAATAGTTTGGGCCATATATTATAGTATTCATTTTCCTCGTTCCAGTCGGTCTTCCACACCGTCAGCTGGTCGGCGGACGTTCGCCGTGCTAAGTAAGCATAGCGATCTTAACATTTCTGGAGGCTTTTATTTATCACTCTCACATGACTCGCGGACCCCCAGGGGCTAGTGGACCACAGGTTAAGAAACATTGGATTATAGTATAAAATATAGTAGCACATAAATTGCTCCAGTTAATAAGTGAGAAATAAATGAAGTTCAAAAATAGGTACTCTTAATTCACTTGTTATTCAGGCATCTTTGTTTCCATGGACGGGATAAGTAATTATGTTTAGAACCAAAGTCTTTCTTATATCACACACACATCACACGCGTTGCTACCTTTAAGAGCTTAGTTGAAACACTTTGCCTAAGCAATTAGGAGTTGATTGAAATTCGTCTTATAAAATAAGTAATCCATGCCTTCAGACGAAATTACATAGCACATGTAAAGAAAAAAAAGTTTTGTGGACATTTCACGTTTGGTATTGTTACGAGTATCTATGTAGTGTTATTCATTGTATGAAGTATTTCGTAATTTTTTTGTTGTTTCTATAAAAATATACAATTTTATATTGTTTCATCAGCTCATACGTACATGGGTTGCTACTCCTAAGGAATGAGATAGTCGCCTCGCTTTTAAGTGTAGCCGGCAACCGCACCTCTTCAACCGAAAGACAAGAACTGTTTTACAACGGATTATGAAGGCTTGGTGGTACCACCTTCGTGTAACTGTTCATCTACCACTTCCCAAAAATCTATGTGACGGCGATTTTAAAATTTTAAGTGAATTTTGAACTTGAGTAATCTCACTTATAATTCACAATTTTCAGTCTTTAAACGTTGCTTTTCAGGCTTCATAAAGGACGTCCTTTGTGTGGCCTGAAAACATCAGACAGACGGGCTAGTGGAGCGTGGCGGAGATGTTCCATGTATTCTTTAGTTGCTGGGAGATAATTGGACATAAATTGGACACAAAAACTGTTGTACCCTTACGGACATAAAAATTTGCCCCAAATCACTAAAACACTATCGAAGATCGAGACAAAAACAATATTTTCAACATAAGGTAATTGAATTACCTTATGTTGAAAATATTGTTTTTGTTTTTTACTACTTCGCAGAGATTTTATTTAGAGAGTAGATAACTTTTTGTTTCAAAAAAGTGTTCAGTCTATTTTTACTCTAACTGTAAAAAAGGTATTCTATACGGAATTTTGTGATGGATCAACGGAGAAAGATTGGTTTTTGATTGTCAGCGTCCATCAAGGCTCAATTTTATATGTGTACCGGTAAATGTCACTTATAGGAGTTACATAAAACTTTTGTAGTGAAAATAACTTGAATAGTTAAATTTAATTATAAGTGGTGGTTTGTTCGTGAGAGTTTTCAAATGAAGATACTTATTAATAGGAATAAATTACGATAGGACGCATATTAACTAATTCGATTAGAAAAGAATAAATTGAAGCAACTTTATAAATTATTTACTCATTTATAGCGATTTTGAGGTGCGTGGTTTCTGTTTTCTTGTTTTAGAAACGTATTAAATGTTGTGTAAATAGTTTTGGAGCTCACATTAATTTCAAGACAGTTAAATAAAATTTGGCTAAAAAGTTTAGTACTACGACTTTTTTATAATTTAGTAAATAAAATTTGAATTGAATGGAAACCTGTACTGTATTGTCAGTATATGTGATATACGTACAACCAATTTTTCAAATTGAAATTGGAAACAGATGTCGTTGCCGGCCCTGTATTAACAAAATTAAATTGGCACACGTGCTGGAGCTTTTCGTTTATTTGTTTTTTCAACGCAGTTTTCCAAATAAAAGTTGTGAACAATCATTTTTACACGTTTTAACTGGCACTGAACCAAACTTTTGACAAAAAGATTTTGGTATATATGTTTTAATTTGTACACGAATAATATGCCAAACACAATGCAAAATAATCCGTTCATCGTCTTGAGCGCCTTTTTTGTCTATGGACAAAGTTGCTTAAAAGAAGAAAATCGAGGAAAACTTTCAGCAATTGTTTGTAATACATATATTATAATAACAATACTCGGGTGCAGTTATAGCTTTAGGCAGGTAATTGTGTTCATTGACAGCTATCCGTATATATCAAGATTATCCTATTGCCTATAATATATTAAAGAGAGATGCACATTGAGGGGGAAAATCCGAAGTGATAGAACAACAGAACAACCGGCGAGGTGCCACAGATGCCCTTATAAACCGAGACATATCGTTGCAGGCTATTCTTGCAAGCAAAGCGATCTTCTTATTCCTCAGGAAAAACAACGCCTATTTGAACTCCGTTAAGCAATACTTTATTCTTGTTTTATATTCCACATAAATGTCCATGAGTTGCAGAGATTATTTACATTACATTACATACTCGTATACATACACGCACGCACGCAAATACACACACACACACACACACACACGCACACTTACATGCATATACTCACGCGCATACACCTAACACATAATATTAATAAGAGATATTTTATATTCATTTTATCACTTATTACATTTGTTTTATCACTTTCATTGTCTGTATGGAAGAGCGGAGTACCCAGTAACACAGGTCTACAACCTCGTACAGAGGCCCTTTCCAGTGTTGTTAAGAACTTGTTTTAAAATGAATAAATTATTTGCTACATTTCCAATACAACTAAAACCTTATAAAGGAATTGTGCGAAGAAAAACCAATTATCTTGTGGTACTGCCTCTAACAAAAGATTTTTAACGACTCATAACTTACAATCTCTTCAAATTTAAGATGCATCAGTACAAAATTCGTTTTAAATTCAAACTTATTATTTGTATTTTGTGACTATCTGTATTGTGACTATAGAGAGACATGTGAATTTGTAAGAGTAATGTAAATTTGACGCCAGTTTTATTACGTCTGTTTTAAAAACAACTTCTGTCTAAAATAACTTATATTAATCCTTTTGTAGCTTATGTAATGTTGAATGAAATGTGGGTGGAGAAAGGTGGTAAAGCTTAAAGCTCAGCATTGTTCGCTGAAACACCGGCTTTGTGAATTCAACTTTGAATATTTCCATTTGCTCGGACGGCCATTTCATTTTACCTAAGTGTTGAATTTTATTGATAATGCAAGGCTTTTAAGAAATAAGCAATGTTTTAGTAAGAAAAGAATGTATTTTTATAAATCCTATATATCATTTTTAGGCTTAAATACGGGTGCATAAAAAAAGAAATATTAAGATTAAAGATATTTTATAAAAAATATTATAGTATCATTTGGAAATGAAGTCAACAGTACAATATATAAAAAAAAAATACAATAGCGATATTAGTGAAAACAGATACGAAACAGATGTTATAGATTATTGCAAAAATGTAGTAATATTAACATTTTTTGTACACCGTTTTTTTTAAATATAAGTAATTTATTTATCATCAACATATTTTTGATTCATCTCGATACGGATGTCCTCCTACAATGAAAAAGAAGGCTTAGTCCATCAGACAACCCAAAGAGGATTGGTAAAGTTCACACTTCTTTGAAGAATTTATGCAGAAGTTTCAGACAAGCTGATTTCCTCACTTGCCTCCTGTTAAAACAAGTGATAATTTCTTTCCGATAAGTTCATAACGTTGAAAATTTTGAATTGCTCGCCAGAAATTTGATATTCGAATATTAGATTTTAGAGGTGAAAATCTGACCACGCAGCTGTGAGGTAAATTATTACCAATGACAAAAGCCGGTCAAATAGTCATATCTATTTTAAGTAGTTAAACCTTTTTTCTTCTTACGTTCACCTACATATTTCTTTATTTTTAGATTAAGGAGAACGCAAACATCGAGAAAATAAACTTCACCGGGGACGGAAGCGCATGTCAGCACCGATGAGGCTTGCCAACCATGAGTGCTTGGTGCTGCATCGTGATCATGATGTCCACGATCAGTACCGGCGTACAATCTCCCGCGCCGCAGAATGCTGAAGTCAAGGAGACTTATGGTAAGTATCGTTTAGTCACCATAATAGAACTGTTACCATATTGCAGGGTCTTTTCTCAAATTTTGAAGGGCAGGAATCACCTCGATGGTCAAGTGCGGATTGTTGGAAATTACACATCTTTTAGAATTTAACGATATCTATCAGATAGGTAAGTTATCTGTCGATATTTTCTTTCGCTGTTAAAGTTTGTTTTTAAGCAGTATTTTTAATTTTTATTTATTTAATATCGATAAATAAAAGGTTCAAAGAATCGGATTTGAATTTCAATAGATCGGAATGTAAATCGATTAAATTTTTTGTCAGTTTTGAGGCATTTTGATTTTTAAATAACCCTTCGATTGCATTCTTTGTTAAGACCCACAGTTTGGCCCAAATATCTCACCACAATGTGGACATACCTGCTGTAGACTTTACCAGATTTACTATAATAATTATCTATTATTTCATTTTAATTACGTCACATGTTCATTCTCCCAACAATGCATTTTCAGCTTAACAATGATGCAATAACTCACATTTTATTTTGACATATAATCTCGAGTGTTATTTTAAAAGTAGTTACGCGTGTTTTCCGAATTGAACGTAGTTATAATATACGATTATAGGTGACATAAACTTGGAACTTCGAAAGTTTGCGTTGTCGCGCACTGGCACCGCGGCCGATATCAAAACTCAACACTTCGTAGTTTGTGGCCTGCAGTAGTAAAGTGGGAAAAGTTTGTGGAAACTTCCAACTAGACAAATTGAAATTGCAGCACGTTATCTTCGATATATGGCGGTCTCGCCGTTTTGGCGCATGGAAAACACAATAATCTATGATTTATGGACGCGAATACGAGTTGGAAATTGGTTTGGGAAAACTAGATAAAGATACGATGAGCTTATAATAAAACAAATAAAATTGTCGATGTGATCACGGCTCCGACTACACACAGATACCGATAAATTAGTGGCTAAAATCAGGTGGCATATTAATCATACTTGGAGTCGCAATTAAATGAAATGAAATGCATCTAATTTGTATAGACCTATAAGGGCACTAACACATAGTCTGTAATCCTTTCGAATCTACGGTCGATTAAAATCGAAGGAAGCGCCTTTTTATCATAACTCCATTAATATCTTTATCGATTACAAATATCTATGGGTAGCAGGCGCCTCTTACTATCAGATGGGTTGCTACCTCGGTGGCCATTTTCAAGCTATAAAGAAACTTACTACACCAAAAATGCAATCAGAACTTGTTACTATACATACTTCAAGTGATTTAGAATTTAGAATAGCGCTACGGTATCTACTGTCTGTCGTAACAGACTAAAAGGTATCTTTCAGGATCTGGAGTGGTAAGTGGTTCCACGACGACGTAGGGACAGACAGGTGCCTGAAGACCTGGAGAAACTCCCCAGAGATGTGTCCGACTGAGGCGTTATGCTATAGAATATGAGTTGTGTTGGTTCCAAAATTCTGGTGTTTTCTACAAGCACAGTAGGAGGCCACCGAGCAGATTTTTAGTGAGTGAAAATCACAACAAAAGTTAAAAAGCTTTCCCTCTGACAAAGAAAAACCGTTAATAATTTTGCAATAAATGCAAAGCCTGTTAAAATTGTGTTTATGTTTCTTCATTTTGATGGAATTTTATTATTCTACGAGCAATTACATGCATCGATAAATTGATCGGAACAATAAGGCGTCTGTTAATTAATTTTATTGCGTGAATTAATCAGTCACTCTCGTAGTATCTTGCTTGTAATCAGGATTACGCTCGCTCTTGTTGGAGCCGAAGCGTCAATTGAAATGGATTGTGATTGGAACCTCAATATTATTATGTCGGTAATTAAATATAGAATTGAGGTTAAGAAATTTATCAAAAAGAAAGGTCATCAAGAAAACCCGGCAGATGTGATGTAAATTCTTATAATTAAAGACAATCAATGATCAAATATTAAGTGAGATAAAAAATAAAACGGAATTTTGATTTTTTTTTTTATTGCGAAAGAGTAAGAAACGGGCATGCAGGCCACCTGGTGTTAAGTGGTCACTGCAGCCCATGGACAACCACGTCCAATCTCAAACAGAACTGAAGTTCTATTTAAGGATGGACGCGGATGCGTTACTACTCTTGAGGACTAAGATGGTCGCCTCCAATAGTGTGTATCCGGCAACCACACCTCCCCAACCGACACACTACTACGATAATACGATGAATTAAATTTTGTAATTATTATTCTTATAAATATATGATAATATATAACAATAATAATTGGAAAATTAAACACAGAAGAGTAAAAGCACAAGACAAAGAATAGGGAGCGGTGGCGGAGATGAGGAATTGAGGCATAACAAAACGTCCTGCCGTACGTTGTCACACTCTACCAGTTGGTCGTGTGTCCAAGGCATGCCAACATTTCATGTCATATAATGAAAGGGACGCGATTAAGCGTTATCATTTAAGTGGAGGTATATATACCTAAGTGATAAGAGATATATATATATATATATATAGGATAACATAAAACATATATATGATAAAATATATTCTACTTTTATAATTAATTAACCTAATTACGCAGAATTCGTTAAATATAATATATACATATTTATATGACTTCAAAATAATTATAATATTAAATATATTTTGTGTAATATTAATAATAAGATGTGAAAGCATAGGATAGCAGTATTTCCTTTTAAATTACGCCCACTCATTTGTTTGAAGGATCAATTAAAATGGATTGTAATTAGTAGCTCGTTAATATTGCGTGGGAAATTAAAGTAATGAAATAAAATTATCCAAATGACGCAGTGACCGGAATAATTTCCCTTGAAATAAATAACGTTCTCTACTAATTTATCGTACATTTGGATTTAAATTATTATTTTAAGATTTACTGCACTCATAAATAATTAAAATGACTTTACAAAAATATTTGCGACAATGTGGATGAACTAAAATTTAGTTGTTTCTTTGTGATTATATTTAAAATACAAGAATAGTAAGCTTTAATTCATTATCATTTTGAATAGAGAATATTATTGTTAAAAGTAGTAATCCTTTTTCAATAACCTCACTTTTAATCCTTCGAAATTGATAGTGGGTATAGTGTTAGTTTAAAAAGGATTAATTAATATTCAAGCCATACAGTACAATATAGGACACACATACATTATAATTAGTTATAGTTACAAATCTCGTGTTTCTTACATATCTCATTCAAAATCAGGATTTTTTAAATCATAGACATAATAGACTTAATGTTTGAAAACAAAGTATTCTGACAGAATCAATGATTTGATGGCGTTGTCATGTGATAAAATTAAAAATATTGGTGAATTATCGCGATTAAGACACGTCGGCAGGACAAGTCGGATTATCAATATCAACAGTATTTAATATACATATGTACATAGATTCGCGAGATGAGGTTATTTAAACAAGTCTATCCTTAAACCATATATCCATAAGTTATTGAAAACGCTCGACAATGTGTCATATATGTTATTAAACTTTACCTTACATAATGTTTTTGTTTATTTTAGATAATACTTGTAACATTGGGAACATTGCATATTAAATGGACTATCCACAAATAAGTTATGAACATTACAAGTAGTTATACATTGAACATATTAGTGAGCTGGTTAGCAGCTGACGTTAGATTTCTGTACGGTAAAGCGAAATGTAGTTTAGTTTTTGTATTAAATTACACATATCTACTTAACTTTAAAATAATGTAAATTTTCGAAGTCACTCAGTTACTGGACTCATTTAAAAAGAGTGCCGAGAGTTTTTTCCACCGGCTTTTTTCTCCCGGTCAATCTTAGCCAATAGGGCGCTCAAATCCGATGTACATTGTACCCTCGATATTCGTGCAGTGTATATAAATACCTTAGACTGAAATAAGATATTTGAATTTGAATTTAAATTACACTTGATAAGTGTGTGTCTATATGGTAGAGCCGTTAGAGCTCGCCCGGGGCGGTACCGCCGCCACCCTCATAACCCGCCGTAAAGCAACATGTTCTTCA
>DWON01000711.1:0-29990 GCA_018251015.1 Phocides pigmalion okeechobee
TGAGATTGGTCGTGGTTGTCCATGGGCTGCAGTGACCACTTAACACCAGTTGGCCTGCATGCCCGTCTCTTACTCTTTCACAATTAAAAAAAATATTTCGTGTCGGCATGACTGGTTATTAAAGGGTGGTGCAGTTAAGGACTTAATTGGAGACGATTAGTACGGGGTGAAGGGAGTTAAAGGATTAGTGGGAGTAAGTCATGCCATAGTGGAAAGATTGGTCAATCAGCGTAGGTGGACCAAGGATTGTCCAGGATGCGCCGGGCGAACATGTGACGAGGGCGGCGGTGGTACCTCTTCGGTTGTTTCTCCCACCTTACCAAATAATAAATTAATTAATTCATTTTGAACATGCCATCAATACTTGTTTCTTGATTCTGTAAAATTTACAAAATATTGATGTTTTGCTACTAATATTTTGCTGCGTAAGCGATATGGCGGCACATCCATGTTCAGAAATGACTTAACATCTGGTTGATTGCAAACTAGGTTGGTACTTTAAGTTTATAAAAAGTTACCCATGGGTGGCAGTAACCAATAACATAAGATGCATCGCATGCTCCTGTGCATATATCGTTATATAAAATGAATACGTCAATCTTTTATTTGCAGTCAATTACACACACAGAATGGCTTGTAGTTCTATTAATTTGTCCTTGCCATATGATATTCTTGTACGTTACAAATACAAATACTGATGAGGTAGTCGACAGGCGCGTATTCGACTGCGTTGCTGATAATATTACCACCATTCCTCTTGGTCCTCATATTAAGCGAAGACCTCGTAATCTTTTTTTAGATTTCAGATTAGTGTTAAAGAAACAAATCTAAAAATATATCAAAATTCATCTAGTAGTTTACGTGAGGCACACCCAATGGCAAATCTGTATAATCATTGACATTGATAGATTTTGAAAACTTATGTCATGTAAGTTTAGTTTTTAGTAATAATTTATTTACATAATGAATTAGTCTAAATATTATATTGAATACCTTAGAAACAATTCCAATAACAAAAGCCAAACATAAAAAAACTATAGGAATTCCATACCCATGCGGGATGATTGCAAGAATGCTGGCTGAATTCCCGCACAAAATAACGATCGCAATTTGCTGCGCGAGATGTGAACCACCTTCCTTATCACCAGCAGCGTAGATCAAACGTGGGAGTAATTATAAAAATAATCTTATAGATAAATGACATAATGACTACTTGTTACTGTTTGGATCTACCATGGCGATCCAGGATTTCCCTGCATCTATATTTTAAGTCTTTCGAATTCAAGCATTTGTGTTTACATTGACTTTTTTATTACGACAGCCGTAACAAAATAAAGTAGCAATGACTAAAAAGAGACAAAATATATTTAAGACATATTGGCGATTGGTTCGCAAAGTAATTAAACATATTCCTATGAATATTTTACTAATATACATAGTATTAATAATCGTCAAGGAACATAAACTATAATATAACTAACTATAATATAATATATAGGAACATAATATCATTTACAAGGTCTGCAAATGCACCTTGATCTCACTTGACATCTATTGCGTCTATCGATGCATAGCGCATGCTACATGCATTTATATGCATGCATATTTAATTAAATGCTACTTGCCTATTTGTTTTGTAAACAACTTCGACGTCATAACTAACTTCGACGATTATATACTAGTATTTGCTAACAAATAACATGTGGTTATTTAATTATTTGTCAATGCATGAAGGGAGATCTGTTAGGACTTTATTGTAGCTCTACATACTACCACTGCCCCCGGTTTCGCACCGAAAGATCAAATCGTAATGTTACGTAGCCTTAAACATTCCGCAGGAAATTAAATTCCGTTTTTTTTTCAAATCTGTCTACAAAAACCAGAAAATAGCGAGTTCGAACAAACAATGAAATAAAACGTTCAGCTTTACAATATTGTCAGAACGTATAGCTTTTTTCCAGAGTACTTAATTTAAATAATAAAATTATGGTTTGAAGCTTTGTTGGCCATATTCTATTAGTAACAACTGGTTTGTACAAATAGTAACAATCGTGTCTAAGATGAACCTTGTATGCTTTGTTTCAATATATTTAACATCTCATTCAAACAGTTACATACTTATTTAGATATTTAAATATATTTGAGTTTTAAATCTAAAATCTGGGTTACCATGATTTTTAAATAGTTGTTCATATTTGTATGCTTATCGCTTGTGGATTCGACAAATGTTAGTTTTCTACTTTGATAAAATAGGTTCTTATAAAGTGGTGAGTACACGAAGATAAATTTGGAAAATATGTAAAATTTATAATTATATTTTTCACGTCAGAACGTATATTTTTTTAGTGTTGTGATCACATTTAATGTATTGGCTTTTTGTTTTTTGTTTCTTGAAAAATATTACCTTGACGCCATTTCATGTGTCAGCTACACATATATATATATACTATTTAATTATCAGATGTTATAAACGTCGACCAAAACGACCAAAATTTTCTGCGCCAGATATGAACCAACCCTCTTGTCACATCGTGTGTGTTTTTTGAGTTGGTAGATTTTTTTGGAATCTTTTTAAAATTAATTTTTTGCACTAATTTTAAATTCGAGTAAAGTATAAAAGTGGGAAACTGAAAACTATCTGTTTATGTCATCAATCTATGTTCTACACGTCATAAGTTAGTACATATTGCGAACGGTCGTTTCCTTCCCGCAAATTAGTATAAAAAAAAGTGTTGCCGTGACAATGCAAAAGTTATAGCCGGTAACTCAAATTTATGACTGATTTTCCGTAAAAAAACGCAATTCATCATTACTTACAATATTCCTACTATATGTTTTTTCACGTTAAAATAGGATTTCGCTTGTCTTTGAAAACTTTTGTCCGTGGTATTCGATTGCCAAAAAATTCCAACAATTAGTCCCACGTTTGATTGACGTTGGTGACAAGAGAAGTGATTCATATCTCGCGCAGAGAATTGCGATCACTATTTAGCCCGGGAATGCGACTGGCGTTCTTGAAATTATGCTGCATGAGCACGGACACACTTTGGAGCGTTTAAGTTACACTTATATTAGAATTAGTTTTAGAATATTCGATGCTACACTTTTAAAAAACAGATTTTCCGGAAATCCAGTCTTCGCACCATGCACGGACTAACTGTAGATTGTTTAGGTTTATCTTATATTATAATTTTTTTAAAGTATTCCCGCTAACATAGAAGAATCACACTGTTAATCGTTGGTTTTGTGGTTAAGATAAAATATAACTACAATATTGGATTAACCACATATCATTAATATAATCTGACTTAAGATCAGATGGACTGCCCGCTCGCTCCCTACCCGTTTACCTAAAAGAGTAGCTTAGAACCTTTTACACGATTTCTACAATTAAACAGGCGTATAATTAAACCAATAATTACTTAAATGTTAAATTCATATGATCTTAAAAACGACTTGCTACATTCATTTAAGGTATTATTTGTAAATGAAATTTTTATAGGTAGAAAAAAATGTGTATTTTGGAGTTTCTTTCGCCGCCTTTTCTCCAAAAACTTACGAGACGGTACTTTATTATATAATCTTGAATTTATTTGGCTTACTGACTTTGTCTTCAATTCCACTCGCTCCACATAATTTGTTGCTTACATTCCATAAAACTGCGATTTATGTCGCCATATTTTTATTCCAGGACATATGTATAATATATTGACAATTGAATGGATAGTAAATATGTTTACTATGTATTTTTATTGTGAATAAAATCAAATATTCGTTATTGACTACAAAAGCAGAAAACACAACAAAACAAATATAACAGTGGTGACCAAAACTGTTCTTATCGCTACAGCAGCCATTTCTTCTGTAAAGGTTTACCATTAACCCTACTGCCCCACTGTTGGGACAGAATGCTTTTAGAATATGAAGGATTAGTCAAGTGGAGATTGTTAGACTTCACATACTGTTGAGAATTTTATGGAGAACTTTTAGTCATGTAGGTCTCTTTACCGTGTTTTACTTCACTGTCAAAGTAAGTGATAATTAATTAGATAGGGATAGTGTGTGATAAGGATTTGTACCCCTAATTTCCCGTGTTAGAGGTTGGAATCCAGTAGACCATCATCCCTTATTATCATCAGTAAACTTAACGAAGTAAATATCAAAGATGCTTAGTTAATTATTTATGTCAATATCTTGTACATCTATGTATTATTCAGTTCCGTTTAAAAAAACAGGCAATTGCGGCAAAAATCGAGGGTCTTGACTTCATGGGAGCCTCAAAATAAGAGTTTTTATAAGTATAAGAAAAATACTGTATTTTTAGTGCATCGTCCAATTTTTTCAAAGGCAATTTTTATAAATTTAAATGTGTCCTGCCGTCCATGTAAAAAAACTTATTGAACTCTTACAGATAAAAGTATACAATTTATCTGTTTTCTGTAAAACCCTGTATATAGTATACTCTTTTGTATGACATATCTTTATTAGCAAATATTTTTGTATAATTATAATTAGAGCATCCTTCAAAGTAAAATGTGTGAAACAATATTGTGATCAATTTAATTGCTTAGTTAAATTCCAATATATTTTTGTAACAGTTAAGTAAAATATGTTATATATATATAAATTATTTTATTAAATACAAATTAAACTTACATTTGAGCATTTTGACCTTTTAAGTTGCTCTTGTTTTCAAAAACAAACAAACGCAACACAATATAATTTTCTAAATCACAATTTTAATATCACAAGTTTAATATCACCATAATTAAAATTTCAAGAGAATCACTTCACAACTTAATAGCACCCGTTTTTATTTTTATAAATTGATTATAAAATAAATTAAGATGCACTTTATAAACGAGTGTCTGATGTGGTGCCTACAATACTAACGCTCGGCCGGTGCCCTGTAGATAGGTACACGTGAAGTACTGACAGGGAAAAACTACAATTCTCTACGAGGAAAATAATGCACGAAAGTAACGGATTATTATTAATAATAATATGTTTTATTGACGTATGGAAAATTTACCGTGGTTCGTGAAAGTGTTGATGATAGAAGTTACAAAAATTTGACTGAAAAAAGATAATTATCGAGAAGTAGAAATACACACTCGCACAGACGTAATATCACATATTTAACCAAACTGGCAATATTTCACTATAGATAAAAACTACAATTGGGTAAAAAACGTTCTACTTACAACCGTTAACTAATTCACTAGAAATTCTAATGAATTGGCATTATTGAGAACGATTAAAGGTATATTAAAATATTTTTACTAAAAATCACATATAAAGAAGTTGCATTTTTTGTTTTTTAAGACTTATGCATGCATTTTTTCTAATTGACTTTTATTCGTATCTTATGTGAATTGAAATTTTAACTTAGCTGCAATTCAAAATGTAATGCCACGTATATACATATTTAGGGGTATTTTTAGTTAACATTAAAACAAATGGAAAGTATACCCTGCTATAAAAGATATTTTTCTAAATCGGTTAATAAATTCCGAATAATAGAAAACAAACATAAAATCAACCGAATTGATATTTTTTTCCTTTTTTCTAAGTCTTGTGTAAATATATATAATATGTTCGATACATACAGCTTAGAAATATACAGTATATTTCATAAAAATATGTTTGTTATTGGTTACGTGAAATTAATTATATCCTCATCGCACTTTAAAAACACGTATAACAGATTCAATTTTATTAAATCATACTTTCAAAACTGTACCCCTTAATAAAATATTAAAATAAAAAAATATAATCTGTTACAAGACACAGGCCAAATCGTCAAATTATTCAGACTTTACTTCAAATTATTCAGTTTAAATGAAGGATTTCTTATGCGTTTTAGAAGTTTACATACACATATTTCATACTCATTATATTTATTTTTTCTGTAAAACTCTTTTCTCTAACTGTACATATTAAATGAGTCCAGTGATAGAGTGCGTTATCTGCCCACGTGGTCGTCAGGATGTGGACTCATTAAAATACATATTTATTTACATAAATAGCTACAGTCGTTGTCATTAGTGGCTCCATTAGCGTTGCTGATATAAAGCCCTTTTATATTATAAATGAGCATATTGGATATTATTATTTTATATGTGGAATTTTAGGCCAATGTATAGTATAGAATCGGAAGCAATTTTAAATTAGTAATTTAACACTTTGTACTTGGGACGTTTCCCAACTCGTAAACGTAAACTCGTCATACCCTTTTTTATAGTAAAACGCACGAAACTCGTAAAGAAGGGACTCTGAACGGGTTTTGTCGTGGATTATCTGTTGTTGACGGTACCTGATCAACCGAAAATTTACCCGAATGCTCGACTATATTGTGTTAACATGCAACCCATTTGATAAGGTCATTGTTCATGAAAATCTGAGACCATCTAGATCATGACTATGTAGATTATGACTTATCGGCTCTGATACGACTTCAGAGTCGATAACACATTATAGATATACATATTACATTTTGTTGTTTCTCCGGAGGTTTGAGAGGAAACGTTGGAAAAAAGAAAAAATCTCTTTTAATGTCTTTTAAATCAGAACACAGCTATGCTACACCGATGCTTTATATAGAGCTAACGCAGGTGTAACGGAGAAGCCGCCGCGTAATATTTACCTGAATTTTGTATTTTGATTATATGAACTATTTATTATTTATTATTTATTTATTTATTAAATCAAACTTACAGCTAACATTACAGTCATAAATTATTCGGTAATAATAACTAAACTTAAGTATGACAATCATTAAGATTTTTTTCGATATTACTCTTTTTTTTGGTAAGCATCAGAATTTATTAGTATTATCATGTTGAATGGTACGATTTTTTGTAATTATAGTAATTAATAATGACAAATGACTGTCGTCTTCTACGAACCTTTTAAAACTCAGGGAAGTCCCAATGTAGTCCCGTTCTCCCACAAACTTTTTTAGAAATACGATAAATATGTATATATTTTTTATAATGAAAGAGTAAGAAACGGGCATGCAGGCCACCTGTTAAGTGGTCACTACTGCCCATGGACAACCACGTCTAATCTTAAATAGAGCAGAAGTTCTATTTAAGGATGGACACGGATGCGTTTCTAGCCTTTAGGACTAACATGGTCCCCTCCAATAATGTGTATCCGGCAACCACACCTCCCCAACCAAAACACAATACATGAAGAACATGTTGCTTTGCGGCGGGTTATGAGGGCGGCGGCGGGGCCGCCCCCGGCGGGCTCTAACGGCTCTATCACCTTTTAAAGAGGAGGGGTATTTTTCTGTGTGTTGTGCATGAACGTACAAAATAATGCGGCCGAAAATTGGATGGGTCGCTTCCTAGGTTTGGAGTTCGCATGTAGCATTATTCTAGTAGGAGATCATTGTGCAATTTAAAATTATATAAAAGAAGGGTTGAACAATAATCCGTATTTCCACTAGTATATATTGTACATAGTACAATACATTGCACCGACGTGGCGAAGTATGCTCCAAAACTCCCACAGATTTGAGAAAACCAAGCCCAGTAGCAGAATATAATATTAATATTGAAGTCAATTTGTAAATAAGATAGGTATATAATTATTTTACTCTTTACTTTATATCACGCTATTATCAGATACCCGGCTTTTACATGTGACTTGAAATTACAACATGCGTTCAGATAGATACCTATTTGCGATTGGATTCGGGATAAATAAATAATATGTCAGCAAATATTGATAATGCTATCTTGATTGGTATGTAAAATAACAACGTTAAAGCTATTTTTATAATTTGAGTGCGGCGAACTCAACAGTAGGCGTATATTTGATTCAAATTGCAGCTGTTTTTTTTAAATATGTATGTGGTTTAATCCGGCACGATTAGAAAAAAAACGTTTTTATATAACTTCCTCTTCGATTCATACTCTCAAAAGAATTAGTATATTTTAAATATAATAATGTTCAGATGATAATAAGAGAAAACGACATGAGATTTACTTTTAAACTATGTGACTTACTATCTTTAATACAACGCCATCTCTGCGTCCAATATACAACTATTCAAAGTTGGAAACCATCGACAGTAGACGTAATTTTAGGTCTCGCACAAAGCTATTTGTTTAGAAACATACAGTTCTGGTAAGCATCGTGACATATTTTATTCTTATTTAAACAAAATTAATTTTAATTCAGGTTTTCTTTTATAGATACAGTTATTTTATATCATTTTATTGTTATAGGATAAAAGAAAACCATTAGTTTTTACTGAAGTAATAAAAGGTGTACTAAATCTTTTTTAAACCAATTTTTTAAAGTATTATCACAATTTTTTACTTTTAATAAATATAAATGTAACTACGTATTTTATTATATTGTTTATAAGATGTGTCATTGACGATAGAAATCCAGGTAATAATAAAAGACTAATATGATTTATTTATTTAATCTGTGACACCATTTGACGTGTTGCGTCAGTGCAGCTTTGACACTGACGTTTCATATTGGTTTTCTTTCTTTTACACGTTTTCTTTTCATTCGCGCTCAATGCGTCGTGTATTGCGACGCGTTATGTTGCTGTGACCGCTGCTTGTCTATGGGAGTGCTCGCTCGTATCGAATCGGTGGCAAAATATTTCGTGTCGAGTGTTTTTGTAAGAATTTTAACTTTTCTCGCATGACAGTGAATAAAAAAGGCATTTGAATATGGCGTTGGAGGGCGTAAAAAGTGAAAAAAGTGATGAAAATAATGCCAACGTACCGGACAGTAAGGCAAACGGGATCGACAACAGAAGTAAACAGGTAAGTTGTCGGTATATTTTCTTTAATTTTTGCAATATTATCTTGCTGTTTTCGTAATATATTGTATTTTAAAAACTAATATAATCCTCGTTATATTCTTTTGTAAGTACTTTTTGAAAGATATGTAATTTCTTACATATTATTAAATATACTGCAATTTTGCGTAGATATGATACAGAAAAGCGAGTTTTCGCGCAGCCTCTAGTGCCGTAGTACGGGGCGGCACCGAGATTTATTTGAAATAGGTTCAAACGGGAATATGACCTATTTTGATTGGATGTTTATTATAGACACTAGTAGTACCGGACTAAATCCGCCACTGAGATTCGGTGATAGGATCCGTATTAATCGCATAATGTTAAAAAAGTATTGTTAAATAGGATTTTGTGTTGTTATGTAATGTAAACACAGATTTCATGATAATATTTTATGAATGAGTATATAATATTTCATTGACATGCTAAATACAAGGGATTAAGGTCAAGAGAAGCAAGTAAATAAGATTTTAGTGGACTATTGTTAAATGTTTTTATTGCCGCTGGTTTACCTTGTTAACATAGTATTTACTACCTATATAGTACTATTTACTACTAGTATGTATCTTTATACAATTTCATAGTATATTATAACATAACTCTCTATTGAAGGAACATGACAAAGAATACTCTCCTAAGACTATGCTCTCAATGAAGTTGAACAGATTAACAGAATTGAAAAATTCCAATTAACATATTCCATCTTATGTAACAAAATAAATTTGGTAACTTTTATTGATCATGTGACCTTATATACAATGATATTATTAGACCAAATAGAAGCTTGAACTGACAATCTAAATTAATAAGGACTAAATTTATCATTATTTTATTTTATGAACTGCAAAATCTCTACAATACAGAATTAACCAAGTAGGAAATTAAAAAAATATATCAGGAAGTTGTTCGACTACCCATAATAGCTTTACAACTATTTTCTTTATAGACCAAAAATTATTGTACTATTTTCTAATTTAATGTATTTTTACATGCCCATCCTTTAAATGTTCCTCTACTGTATATGGGTCTCCTATGAAGAAAGTGCTTAAATAGAATGAAATTAGACTATTAAGGTATTGCATTGTACAAAACTCTTATGTTGTGGATAGTCACTAAGATAAACCACCGTTTTTAGGGTGGGTCTAGGCCCAGGTAGACAGGTAAATGTATACTTAAAACTTGCATGAAGTGTGTAAATATATTTTGTTATAGTCACAACACAATGATTGGTTGTAGTTCTACATTTCTAATGAGAAATGTAGCAAATTATGAAACATAAGCACTAAAATATCTAACTAAAAAGAATAGTACAAGTTTCATTTTTAGGAACTTCCAATTCCCTTTGTCTGTAGACATTTGCAACAATAGAGGATTTGCCAATACATCATCAGCTTTAAATGAGACCTCTCTTTCCCCATTTTAAAGAACATAGCGTTCAGAATATATGGCACATGGAGAGTTAGTCCATCTCTTCGACATATGTAGTAGAAATTACTGGAGAAACTGAACTAAACTCATGTTCTTTCTCCTTAGCAGGATAGAATAGGACTTCTGTCCAGATGTTTAAGGTGTATGACTTCTCAACATCTGGAGGCTGGTCACAATAAAAATCTTCCCAAGGCACAATTATCCTGAGGAGTGTTAAAAGGCCAGTTTAATTGACCTAATCTACTGACCTAATTGAACATGCTCTGCCCATTAAAAAAAATTTACATTGCTATTTTTACTCTTAAGTGATCTGACTTAAATTACGAGCCAGGCTCCTAAATGGCATTAACTAATTAGGAAAGACACTTAAATTAGAATACTTCTAGGCTTACCATTGTTAGTATAAATTTTTGACATTAATTGCTATTGGTTTGATATTTGGTTTTTGATGAAAATAGGAAGGAATACATCATGTGTTATAGACTATATTTGCACACTTTATAATAAAAAAACTAAATTCCAGAATCAGAAAGACCAGTCTTTTACACAAGGTTTCACGTCTCTGTAGACGCATCTGCTTTTTCGATGTTAAGTGCCTATTACGTAATTATCATTTGCTACAGCGCTGAAGAAAAACATCGCGAGGAACTGCATGCCGGACATTTCTCCATAAAGTTCTCCTTTGAAAAATTACTTGGATAGATTTTTATATCTTTGTGTGTCGCCGCATTTTGGTCTGTGAGGTAGTTTATGGTTGAATGCTTCTCATGCTGAGAGTATCCATGTGTTCAGCGATGAGATAGTGATACGTTAATAGTGACAAAAAATATAAATTAAAATAAAACTGTTTATATTAATGGTAGTGGTGTCGAAACCGTTATCTTATTTATATTTGCAGTGCACAAGACCTCACCTGTCCATAGGTGGTTATAAATCAGCAATCATAATGGAGCTATGCTGGCTGTTAACGTTTTTATGGCCATGACATCATCCACAATACTCGCCAGTATCGATGGGATTGGCAGACCTTGCTACTATAGTAACAAGTTGTGTTTACAACCCATTCTTTGCAGAATTACTATTTCCTTATCCTTACTACAAAGTAGGCAATCATAGAAATAAATAAAATTAAGAATCTTTGTATAAATAAAGAAGTCACTAGTTTCAAAATTGTTAGTTTGTAAGCACATTTGATTTAAATACGATGCTGAAATATAAAAACTCGTCATACATTTTCTTCGTCAATTATTCGGGCTATCCTTGGAAACAGCTGAATCGATTTTGACGGGATTTTCACGGGAATAAGCCCTGTGATTACGTATAATGCCAAAGATTAAACTCGCAAATGTCCCTGGGAAAATATTTCATCGAGATTCACTGGAATTCGAAAGGACGGAGCTACGTCCGGGGTCTCGTAATGTAAACAAAATTCGGCTCAGTTAGTATTGTGAATAATATCTAAACAAATTTTGCCCCTGAAAATTTAATGTGACCAGATTAATTATACATATCAGCGTCTGTCTTAAAGAAAAGTTTTGCCTTCATTAATACGTGTGTAGAATTTTACCAAAAAAGAATAATTTGTGTAGTTTACGTAATGTCTGGCAACCAATAGAGCAAGAATGTCCTCGAGTGGCGACCACGTCTAGACAAAAGGAGTACAGGGCGTCCCCTAACCAGATGGAAAATAGCTAGTAACCGCTGGATGCAGGGGGCACAGAATAGGTCAGAGTGACGGCACCTGCGGGAGGCCTATGTCCAGCAATGAACGCGTAAAGGCTGGTGGATGACGTAATGACTATTTTTATGATTACATAAATTTCGTTAACTGTTGTTAATATTTCGATAATCTTGTAAAGCAAGGGATAAAAGTGGATAGACTAAAATTAGAGACTAATTTTCCTTAACTCTTCATGGCCAAATTGCACGTAATTTATGATATTAGTTCGCATATTTTCGAATGCAGTTATATATTAACATTTTAATTACAATAATGTAATAGTTTCCAATGTGAACTTAAACGTAACCACAAGTATTCTTGTGAATAAGAAAATATTGTTTAACACGGTTACATAATAATGTGTTCGTAATACCTCCGCATGGACCTGCACTCTTAAAGACTTGCAACGACGTCATAAATGTAGGGTTGGCTTTAAAAGTATGTCAGGTTATGCATTTATGCATCCATATGCAATTACCATCAATTATTATGGTTATGCAATCAAATAATGAACGTAAAAACATTGTATGTATGATTTAAGAGTACACTTGTTTCTATATATGCTACTTTAATTCAATGAAAAAACTTTAATTCAAATCATGTTGGCGTGCACACGAAGCGCGCTTAACCTCGCGACTTGTGCAGATGGTTAACGATCGACAATGTTAAGCAACGTTGTCTGCGGTCATAAATTGGATGGGTGACCACTAGTGGTAAAATGTTATGCATGTTTCAATGCTTTAGAGGACACAATTAAGTTGTTCCAGTTTACTATCCATAGATGATATTCCATAGTATCCATAGGGACATAAAAAAGATTTTAGCAAATATAAGTACGTTAAATCGCGTCACAATATTTTTTAAACACTAGATTTTATGTGCGAGTTTGATCGCGTAGAAGTTGATATTATGAAATTTCATACAATTTTCAACTCCTATTTAACTTCCTAGGGAACAGAATTATCAAATTCCTGTCTTAGTTCTTACTTATCTGCAAAATTTTATATTCCAGGTTCAGTGATTTTGGCTGATTTTGAATTATATGTTCAGAGGTTACGTCTGTGCGTTGATCTCTGGGTCTGTCAGTCACCTAACTTTTTTATATCTGTAGAATAACTTACACTACACACACTCTACACCACAACCTGCTCCTTGTTAGGTACGAAGCTAAGAAAGTTTAAAGAAAAATCACGACAAAACAACACTAAAAACCTCTTTTGTATAAGCTTCTATATTGTAACATAGTTCGTGTACTTACCAAGGATGTTCATGTACGTGTGTTCTGTTGGTCTGTTTTTAAGCGTGATTTTAACACCAGGGTTTGAAAAACGCGAGTTGGAAAGGAAAAATGCTCTTTTGTTTTCTGCATGAGCCTTACTCTGGCGTGTTATGAACCCAGGGGGTCGTTGCTCCCTGGTTACGGAAATGGAAATAATTACCTTATATTACCTTTTTAATAAAAGTCTGATAAAACATTTCGTGTAGAGTTCCACTGAGATACGCACTTTTGATTTGTGTAGAGTTGATTAATAATATAATTATTTATTATCTATTTAACTGGAGGCAGAGGAGGGAAGACTAAATTTCGGTAAATTAGTTTCAAATGCGACACTTATCCATGAATTCTCTTTTACTATTAATGATCTTAAACTCTATACATCTAGTAAACACATACAGCATTCAATCAATAATGATTACGAAAGAACTAAAGAGGATTGATTACGTATATTCAAAGTAAAACAATTGATCTGCGTGGGTGCTTTATCTGTAAATTCATGCAGTGTCACACTCGATCATATTTCACACTTTATCTGTAAATTCATGCAGTGTCACACTCGATCATATTTCACACTTTCTTTTTAAATTATTTTTCCTTTAATCTTTAAAAGTCATTTTTGTAGATTTTTTGTACATACGTTCGTGGTTTTCGAAGACAGTAAAAGTTCACAGTGCATTGTGCAGTATCTCTGTTATATAAAGAACACACTATGTACACACTTAGAAGGTAGTATAACTTTTTAGATTCACCTATTGGAGCATAACCACCAATTTTGTGCCTTAATGCAGCAAAGCCTGTCATATAAAATTGAAATTATCTTTGCCTCGGAATCTTCTTCTTTGTTATAGCAAAAAATCTAATCAGTATGTAAACTACATATGTAAAACTAGGCCGTTCTAAAACATCGTATTTTCAAAAATTGCTGCTAATTTTAGAAATATTAACGGCAATTGTCTATGTACGTTTTTCACATACGTTACAGAGAAAAGTTTATTTCAATTTGTCACGGGTTGTGGAATGAAAAAATCTATTTGTTGTATTTATGGTGTGCACATATAAGAAATAATTCAATTTTATGGAATGTCTCATTTTCTTACATAATTCCAGCAGATTATGGACCCAGATACGATTGCATTTCGCTCTGTGATGTTTTAAGTTTAGACGTTGAAATTACTACGCCTTGTTCATGGTAATTAAAGTAAATATAATTTCACAAACATTTCCTTAAATGCCTCTTTAAGTACCACAACGGTTAAACACGAATGTAAACTTTATCTCACTTATTAAATGATTATAAAGTAGTTAGGCTATGCCGATTACAGCGAAACACGGTCGTAGCTGCGTGCGACTTGTTTCATATAGGGTTGCTAGTTGTATATTCCCAGTTCCGCTCTTTTCCGTTGAAAGAGTAGTAAACGTGCATGCAGGCCACATAGTTTTATATAGTATGTGTAACCCACGAACATCCACGTCCAACCTCAAGCAGGAGGAAGTTCTAACTTCGTTCTTTGTAACTACTTCATGTCTAACTTCGTGATGTATACGAGTATATGCTTATACATTGATGCGTTGCTATTCCTGAGGACTGGATTTTTCTTAATCGGGTCATCGGGGACTTTCTTTAAGTTCAGTTTTAAGTGGTTCCGTGTTCAGAAACACTAACCTCCCGAATTATCCGTAAATTACGTTTGTAGTTAAGCAAGCAAGAACAGGTGTTCAGTTTTTGTTAATAAGTGGTTACTTTAAGTCTTTTTTATAATTTGGATAATATCTAATTTTGATTTTAAATTAAATAATGTTTTTACTTCAAGTTTGGTAAACTAAAAACTCGAGTACTCGAGCATCAAAGTGAAAACATAAACTATTATTATTTTTAGACTTCATGATGAATTCTATTTGGAGTTGGTTATTTTCTTGTACGGCAATTATTTAACATTGAGAGAATTGTTTGCTTGTTACATAAAAATAAAATAATCTTAAAACAAGTCGTTCACATACTTATAATAGTTCTTCAATACCGATTACATCGAAGCAAGGTTGCCGCAGCTCTCGAGTCATTCCGTTCCTCAGTGATCACAGTACAATATGGCGATGACACAACACATGATTTATTTAAGCTATATTTAAAATCCGTTGTGTTGTTGGTATATTGCATGCATAACAGATACATATAATTGAGTCCTGTTGGATCGTAGTACTGAATTTCATACAAGCTTCGACCAAAAAAGTAGTCAGCGGATTCATAAAAGTGCCACGATAGACTTATACACGATAATTTTTTATTATTAGGTTCCGGGATATGTATTTTCTGTACCGATCAAATCATTATGACGTGGTATTGTAACGAATTTGTACCAACTTATCAAAATGATTGAGACATTTATTTCGTAAGTTCTTGTAATAAGTAACTATAATCAATTTTAATACGTTTTTTATTGTGATAATTAAAAAGCTTAATAGCTATAAAAAGTATAAATTCTATGATGACATATATACCTAATAAAAGATAAGCTATTTTTGGATCGAGGGGGAAATGTTCAAAATTACTCTCTCTCTCTTAGGGATACATTGAGTTACGTGGGACTTAATACCATCTCAGCAAATAGCCAGCACATGCATTATAGCTTAGTTCTTACGTACTGATTATCAGCATCAGTAAGCAAGAATGTATCAAATTTCGACTTCGGCATTTTAACCAAGTAAATTCTCCATAAACTGAATATGATTTTAAATAGGACATGTGTCCTATTTGTGATTCGTTAAGGAAGCTCATGGGTGGGCTGTCAACAAATGACGCCAGATGGGCTGCATACTCATATGCTGATCTCTAAATATTATAAAATAAAGTCCCCCGTCGCGTCTGTCTCTCTATTCGTGATAAACTCTGTTTAAAAAAGTTCTGGACGGATTTTCTTACAGTTTTCAATGACAGGCAGAGTGATTCCCGAGGAAGGCTTCAGTGTATAATAAGTCGAGTCTCTTTTATAAATTCGGCTAGAAATTAAATAGTTAAATTTAATATAGTAATTCAGTTGTCGTTCAAAATACATGTTAGTTTTTGCAAGTAGGTAACGACTGGATGCATGTATGAAATAATGTAAGTAAATATAAATTATATTACCCAGCGAAGTTGGGCCGGGTCGCTAGTTTCAATATAAAACAGTGTCAAGTGGGGCATCCAAATTAGATGGTGTTAGTAATACAGAATAAAAGCGACCTTGATAACTTCCTCTCATGCTCGCGAATTTGCGATACAAAACTGTAGTAAGTGTGTATAAATACATTACGCTCGTGCTATTTTTGTTTTAGTGTTTATCCTGTATAAAGGATGTACCGTTTTATTTTTTTTAGATTGTTTTAAAGGTGAAAGACATCTTTGTGGCTTACCTGCGACAGAATTTCCGCTCCTCCAATTTTTCTTATAAAAGCAAGGTAGCAATAATGTTCTGGTTTAAAGGGCTGGTAAAGGTGATACCTTTTTTGTAGATGGAAAGATGTTGTTACGAGATCCGAGGCGGTCCCCTAATATGTAAATGAGTCGGCAAGTACACCTTACTTATTGCTTCCTATATTCATTGTTTATCGGTAGAGATGAGTTTTGCGGTGGTACCTGATCAAACGCGATAAATGCCTTGCAGATGCATACTGTTTTCGTTACTTTAATTACATTAAAAATATTTATCCCAATTTCCATACTTTCAATGTTGCTTTGATCCTGTATTCATTTTTGTCGTAAAACGTGTTTTCAAGCCGCATTGTCAAGGTTATGTTATGGCGATATTAAAGCCATTACCTGTGAAGGTGTGGCCGTCCCACCTTGTGGGTTTTTCGTCATAAATGTTTGATGATTATATTCGAAATAAATACTGAAAAGACAATAAACTCATGAACTTTTCGCCATATCAATTGACGCCTCCGGACTTCCTAGCAAAAAATATATCGACACGACAAGTACTTGATTCCTATGAATAAAAGTGAATTTTACACGTTTTATTGAAAACCCCTCGCAATAATTCCTTTATAAATATCAATTCACCCAATAAAATAATATTTATGATAATCATAAAAAGGGCAAATGACTCCCAAGACAATTTTCTGTATTATGCCATAATTGTTTATTTCCCCATTCGTTCTCATTAAAAAACGACCACTTACTAATAGAATAAAATTGTTGGTATTTTAAAACTTCGTGTAATTAAGTAATTTATGAAAATGTAAACGTAGGTACTACATTAAAATTTTGTCGGTTGCGTGAAATAAAGGTGTTGGCATAATGAGTCAAAGTATTCAAATGGTACTAAATGAAGTACAAGACTGTAAGGGTGCTCAATAAACCGCACGATACAGCAATAAGCGTTGCGACGATATTGTGAAGAGTGTGAACGGCCTTGAGGCAGTCTCGAGGTGACGTCATCTTCCCAAGGAGAAAGATCGATTTTACCAACCCCCAGCAAGTGGCCAGTTTGTGTAGACCCACAGGGTCAGGTACATAACAATGTATTTGTGGATCTCGTTTGTATCTGCAGATGTAGAGGGGATCAACCGTATTTGGATGAAAATTGTTTGTTTCCTTTGGTACTGACGGGTGATCCATTTGAGTTAATATCTGCGATGTTTTTGTCGACTAGACTACACTGAATACTTGCTTACTATGAGAGCATAAAATAATATTATTTTTATTTCAAATTAAGATTCCACACATTTTCCCAGTAAATTACGTAATCCGCATAACGTATTCACAGAATAAATTTAATATATCCATTAGTAACTTTTCCTAGAAGCTTGCGATAATTAATTAAAAGTCCGCGAAATTTTCAATGAGGGTGTCTTTCACAAAAAGTCTTCCTTCCGGTAATTCGAGTGCACGTCTAATTTGGAAGCCCGTGCAATGCTTACCTCATGTATCGATTAAGCTCAAAGCTCCAATGTTACATCAAGGTGAACATGACACAATTGTGCTTTAGAAAGCTGACATCACGCAGACTTGTGTTCCGCTTCGGTCTCCGTATTATGTTACCTCGAACATGTTTTATTGTATGTCGAAGTCGGCGATGACTATTGTTTATTTCAAATCTGATAATGAATGTCATATTGAATTTCATCTTCGCGGGTTCAAAAGCTTTTGTTTAATCAATTTTGTAGTATTGATAACGTAAGGAGGGATCGTAAATTTAATTATGAAATTTTTTGATTGACATACGATTTTAATTATTAATAATGAATAACATCATCAATTAGTCATATTTCATCAGTAATAACATTTATAAAGAAGCCATAAAGAATATTATAGTGAACTTGGTACTCCAGTGTCTGTGTATAGATCACAACGTTAAAAGTATTGAACATTATGATTATGTCATACGAAAGTTATAAGACAATTTCTATGTGTTTTTTAAAATAAAGTCTAGAGGAATAATCTACAACAACGATCGGGAAAATAAAAAAGGAATATAAACAATAAAATCCATTTCAACAGGCTTGTCACGTGAAGGTACAATATTTTAGGGGGTATCTAAGGTATTCTTATATTTATTATTATACCTATAGTTATTATTATTATTTACCTGAGGACTATAAGAAAACATTACATTCATCGAACGATCCATCCTCTCAAAGTATTTCTGAGTTGAGAGGAAAGCTCGCTCCAGAAATATAAAGTAACGCTATGAAATGGGGCTTTTGAAAAAGTTTTAAACTGATCACGAGATTAATCTACATCAAAAATATGTGATACGATAAGCAGCGCGGCAAAGCTTGTGTAATTTTTATGAATACAATGAATGTAAACTGTATTCTACAGTTGCTGCTCGAAATTTAATAACAAGGTTTACATTCATTGCAAAATGTCCCATGTAGCCATGACCGCGCGACTCGTCCCGCCGGCGTGGAGGGCAAATTTGATTATTCTGCTCCACTACTTAGAACTCTCTTTGTGTACATGAATTTTCACTGTAACTGCGTGTGACACGGTCTGTGAATGATTAATTATTGTCACATACAGACCGTTAACGTTGCAGATCAGATTTTATTGACCACTTAATTTACTCCTAACTGCCCTCGCGTGAAATTTAAGAGAAGGCAATTATAACAGACAGGAAAAATATATTTGCGCATTATGTATAAAGTAACGAATGTTATCTTAAATGTTGCCAAGTTTAACGACTACAAGATGAAGTAAATTGTTTTGCGTGTGATGCGGCAACACCCTACAGAAAATACAGCAAATTGGAAAATTGGAACAATTGTTCTCTATACCGATCATCATAACTAAAACAAGATTTCCATTTGTCATGTAGGATAAGATAAATTTATCATTTTGTTCCTCTCTAACAAAAGACACTAATTCTATTTCATCCATTATGCAAACGTTGCAATCTGCATGTGACGGAGTCAATAGGAACAAAATGGCTCAATGTTTGTGATAGGGGAAGGGCGTTGATTGAGTGAAGTCGGTTCACACGCTTTTAGTCAATTGTATTTTATTACAATACGGTAGTATTAGTCAGATATACTAATTCATATCCGTTACTGTATTCTTTGTGTGATTCTTTGTGTGTGCGCTTAAACAGCTGTTCCTTTAAAAATCTCCATTTTTTCGTCACTGATAATTGATATTAATAACTCACTTAAAGCTGACTTCGAAGTTTGTATGGTTTCATCATTGTTTTTATGTCTATTCTGTCCTCTTACCTGTTAATTTCCTGAAGTCCTGAAGAATTGGTATAAGATGAAACTTTTAGTCTTATACCAATCCTTCTATCGTATAGTTACGATAAGATCTTCGATCAGTCCGTCTGTCAGTCTTTCATCGGCTCAACTATGGATGCATTGATGCATCTCCTTTGTTCTGCCGTATTTGATCTGATAGGATATAACACTTGCAAGCAATATAAAATAAGTTTTTACGTGTGATAGCATAGATTACCGCGGATTAACACTGATACGTGGCGCGGTGACTTCCGGAGCTCATTTTTACGTGGCTGGATTCGCCTTTCTTGGTGGTCTTTATCTGGAGTAGTAAAAGGTACGTAAGATGAAATAGTATATTTTAAATAATAAAAGCAAGGATCGGATATGAAATCCGCGTAATGTCTGATTGTCTTTGGCTATACACCTCAGCAGTCCTGGACGCGAAAACTCATTGCCATTACTGAGGACTAACAATAAGTAAGAACGCGTCGTGTCGTCGTCGCATCGTTGTCAGAACATGTAATACATATGATGTGATAATGTACATATGTCGTTCTAAATTAAAAATAGGTGTAAAGTTCCTACCGTAAAATTGAAAATAAATCCCCAACTTGATATCAGTCGGTTCAACTTTACGAGGAATGCGTCACAAAACAGATTAGGGCAAATTGATTTAATGGATTCTAAATTGCTTAAATCACTCCAACTTCTACTTGGGAAGGGACGTTAGTTAAGCTCTTCAAAGCTCTAGCGCGATGTGTGATAAATGAGGTTGTGTAGTCATAGCTCGGATTAACTTAACTGGTACTACGGTCTACGGTTAGTTTATAGCCACATGCATATCTCTTTCTCGTGAGAATATAGAAGTGGCAGAGATTTAATCTCTTTAATCACGAAACCTTGAAACGACTATAGGTGTCTAATTAGTTGCTGTCGGGACTGCGGAAGAATGTTATAGTGTGCCCTGTGTTATAGTGTGCTTATATACCTGTCGAAGGGAATGTTATAAAATACGAATCAAAAAATTGTTTCATTACTTTTTACTCAAAAATTGTTAATATGTAAGTATTTTATGTAACGTTATTCTAGAATAACGTCATACAAAATACAAGTTCCTAGGAACTTGGATATAAATTTCCACTAGAGTTGCGTTAATTATTCCATTGAATATTTTTCGCAACTTATTCTTCGTAAGGTTTCAGTTCAGTGCATAATGATACAGTTATTGTGGCGTGTGAACCTGTCAATAGCTTTCTCCTGCCACCGTAGTTTTGCCTTGACCATGAGCAATGGAGCTGGTCCGAAATATTGGTAAATAAAAATCGTACATCGTGAGTACTGGTTATGTGGCAAAATTAGTAAGGATTCATCTGTGCAATTGAAATATTGATATTTTTCATGGGAACTATGTGTATATTATATGCTTGGCGACCCTACTGACGACAAGGAATCGTCGCTTTTTTCTTTGCGTTAGAATAATAGAAAACGAATATGCAGGCTATATACTAAGCAGTTGCTACACCACATGTCATAGACATCCAACCTCAAACACTATTTAATTCCTACCTGAGTTCGTATTTTATGTCATTGTTTGGTATTTATATACACTTCATGAATGTCAAGGATACAATATAAAAGCAGTACACCGGTTTTGAGCGCCCGGTTGGCTAAGATAGATTGGTGCTACTCCTGAGGACTATCATTTTCGCCTTGCATTTACGTGTAACCAGCAAAGGGTCCTTACAACCGAATACAAAAGTGTCTTCACGATTATGATATCGACAGCAGTACTTACCTCGGTTAACTAATTCTATTACCTACAAATATCGTAGTATCGCTGAAGCGTTAAAAAGTAACTCGTGCAATTATCATTAGTAAAGGCAACGCTCTTTAAGCCATAACCGTGTATGCATGAGATTACAGTAACTCACATTGCATAGCGGCAGTGCCAAAGCTCTGCTTGAGTTTACACTGCATAGTTATAATTACTGCACGCTTCCCCTTTGAGGGATTTCCATCCGCTAATTAGTAGAAGCATCCGTACATTGTGAAAAGTTTCTCGCTACAGAGGTAAATTGTTCTTTTTATGGAAACATTATTAACTCCATCAGTACAATTAATGAAATTAAATAGCCGGAACAGACTTAGAATGGGATTGAAGGAAGTTTTTGATAGATTGTTTTACAGGGTAATCGATTACTGGAATATTAAAAACTAGTGAATAATTGCGACTTCTCCTACGTCGGTATTAATACGATTGTAGCATTTTATATTTATTTTAATGTATCGCTAGGACCTATTGCTGTTAACAGCTTTTGTCTCCCGAAGTTTAGAGTAACCACGATTCAAGTAAATGCTTCGAAATATTGACAATTAGATAAGCTCTGATTAAGAGTACTTGTTTTATAGTGAAATGTATAACTTCCGTGATGACATTCGTTTAAAATTATATTTTTTAGAGAAAATACAATTAGAGAAAATATAAACAGATCGTTTAACGTCGTCATTGAAGTCACATTCAGTGATTTCAAATCAAAAGTTACACAACAACTTCAAATGGATAACAATCATATCAATTGGTACGGAGTCGTTCTAGATGGAGATTGTGGCGAATCTATCAATTCTTTTGTTGACAACTAGAATGACGTACGTAATATCATTTGCTACTCCTATGTGAATTCAAGTATTTTGACAGACTTCTAATAAAGATTAAGGTTACAATTTAATTGTTAATAAAATTATTAATTGGTTGTAATATTTTTTAATGTACTGAACATTAAAAAATATTAATATTATTATTTCTCTAGGAATCGATTTAGATGATCTTTTGAAATATTACCATTACCAAAAATATTATTGTTCTACGACCAGCTTCAAGAATAATGACATGAGTTTAGTATGAGAATGTGCTATGATTAAAAATAACATTACATTTTAATAATATTTACCTAAAAAAATTCAACAATATTTTACTATTTTAGTATAGCAGTTTGTTGCATTTTTTAATGTCATAAGCATGGGTCTCTCCCCGCAAACACGGAAGACCTGAAGCATTACAATTTTGATCGCACATGTTTGTGGAGTTATCTTACTCTCAACCGTGCCCGGTGCTGTTTACCTTTACAGTTATGATTAGCATTGTACCAGCATACTTTTTCTTCCACTTACTGTTTTTTATTAAAACTGCTATCGCCTAGCTATTTAGTTTTTTACAGCTCGCCGGGGAAATACTACCGCGCCGTCATGATCCGTCCTGAAGCTATCCTTGTTTCTTGCGTTTCAGTTGGAAAAGTGCGGTTGATTGGAAAATGAGATCACCATCTTAGTCGTCAGGAGTAGTAGTGCATCTACATAAGATTTCAAAAAGACGTCAATTCTGTTTGGGTTTGCATGTAGATGTTCATAGATTTCAGCGACTACTTAACATTAGGTAGTCTGCATGTTTCTTTGCCACTTTTATATAAATAAATTATATGTATATTTCGTTTCTACGACTCTACATGAAAATATTCATTGCCATTCAACTCAGCATACCTAGTCCATGAGAATAAAATTGAATCCAGTACTGGGAATTGTAAATAATCTTTATGATTCAGATCGAAGTTTATAGCACCGTTATCAACTGTAGATCTGTCTAGGGGACCATTGTTTGGTCTAAGGCGTGGCACAGACGTATAGACTTGCAAAGCAGCAGGAAGTGATTTTAGATTCCCGTTATGCGCCCTGCGCGGTCCTGAAGGGAATATTTTTCCATTTTAACTCTTTGATTTTCAGGTTTCCTTATTCATTGATTGAAATACATTACCAACTTAACCCTGCTTATAATGACACATTTCTTCACGAGAATTTTTATTTAAGACGGGGCATGCTCATTCATTGCAAGTATTAGGATCGCAAAAATGTATAATAAGTCATTTCAATAATTTTGTAATAGCAGATACTAACTGCACAAAGAATAACAGAATTTTATCCATTTTAATACAACTAATGATTGCCTAGCAGTCGAAATTCGTCTTAAATTCTAAAAATCATAGTCGAAACCATAAAAATATAAAATACAAAACAATTGCAGTCAAAACACAAAATCGAAAGCCCTTCACTTTTTTTACTAGTATCCAACAGACCATTACGTATTTGACATAATCAAAGCGTGAATGAAAATAATTAATGTTCAATTTAATACTATGGATTTTTAACTCATAAAAATGTGCCCTAATACCATACTCCTTACGCGTGTTTAGAAAATAGAGACACACTTTTATCTTCATGGATTAAGATATACATGTATTAATATAGACTAATTTTAATTTTAATTAAATGCATACCTAAATATTTACAAATTATTTTATGTTGTTATCATAAACTCTATTTTTATTATTGGCAGTACGGAATGAAGTCTTTGCATTATTACGAATGTGTGTTCTCATAATGAAATGTTATTAAAGCGTCGAAATACGCCCGAGTGAAAGTCATATTGACCTTTCTGTAACCGACCGATCTTTATTTATATAGCACTATGGGAGTAATAAGCATGCGTCTTTATTAAGCCTGTTGAAATGTCTGGCTGTTGCTTGTGGTTTGTTTGTCTACAATGTTTAGTTTATTTTTTACGGTGTTTTCTTCGCCTGTATGCTCATCCATTTTTAATGCTGAAAAATTATAAAAAGTAGGCTATGCCATTACGCGTAATATTCTGTCGTCTTTAATGAACGTCCTATAAATATCTATATATCCATATAAACATAAAATGTGATAGCCCAGAAATAGAATAGTTCTTTACAAGATTAGTTTGGTCAAAAAAATGTCGTCATCATAGAACGTCCGGCAAATGTTACATATCGAAAATGAGGGGTATTGAAATAATTTAAAATGAAAGAAATCTCATAATGTAATATGGACTAAAATGAAGGGTTTAAGACAAGGTTTCGTTAATAAAAATATATTTTTATTATTATAGAAATTTTACACAGAATATGCACAGCGTATTGTACATAAGATTTCCATTCCATACTATGGTGCGAGGATACCATGTACAGCGGTTGCCGCGATTATACAACATACAAGGGCAGATACATAAACCCAGATCCAGAAAAGCAATCTAAGATGGATTAAACCTAGAATTTGCCAGACAGGTATGCAAATTCTATGCAAAGAGGGTAATTGTAAAACTCGAAATTTAGCACTATTCAGTTATGTTATGAATAAAATTTGTCTACGTAATATATGTGCTGAAAATAATCGATCGCTTGCCGATAGCGATAGAGGCGCCATCAGATCACAAGTGCGTTTTATTTTAGTCCGGGTTATCTAAACATACCTCGTTTTCGCTACATGGTAATCTAATCATTCTCAGAAAAATCATCTGTTCTCGTCTCATGAGCCAGCTCTTAGAAGAATTCGCGTACAAGACTGGAACAAAAATAGAACGCGTGTTTAACTATTGTTAAATTTCGATCACTCCTCACCTTCTTACTGACTATGGAAGTTTGTAGCTGTAAACCACAAATGTGCAAAGTTTTACTACTTCTTAAAAGTGGCTATTTTAAGAATATTTTCATTTGATTTTTTGGGAAATAGTCAGAATGGGCTGTGTAGTTTTTGATGAAATTGGAGCATTGTTCCGACGATGGCCAGGAATAGAAAAGTATTCGTTTTTAAATCATTATGTAAATAATGTAAAACAATGTTATGATATGGTATGGTTTTAATATATAGTAGTAAGGCCTTGGTACGCATTGCAGTACAAAAAGGGCCTAAACGCATCGCGATTGTTATATTACATATTTGTCGGTGAAAGTGAGAAAAGATATTTTGACTCCGGTAATAGTCTATTTTCACGTTGTAGTAGTAGCGATGTATTGTCTTCTTCGAATGTTCAGTAAGCGTACACATATTTACTACATCAGATATCCGAATTAATGTTCCGAAGTGGTAACGCTATTCGGGCAGACGGTAAGTAGAGGTGATCATATCATTTAACATGGTCGATATATTTTTATGTTTTTCTTAAGCCATGTTAAAAATGGAATGGAAATATTTGTACCTTTACTCGTCTATATCGTTGAGCCGGCGTAAAAAATTGAAATTGACTCATTTGGCTTTTCGAAGTTGGATTAGAAATTATCAGTTGCTTTAACGGCGAAGGAAAACATCGTGCGGATTCCGTGTAGGGTTCCGCTGGAGATTTCCACGTAAAGTATTTAAAAGTGGGTAGACTTTAACCAATCCCCACTTATTGGTTATTAGTTACAGTAAATTCATAGGTGTTAATATAAAAAATATTTCTAAACTATATTACATTATAAAAAAGCGTAATTTGAAATGAAATAACAGTAGCAATAAACCTAAAAGTAAAATGCATATAGATAACTATCCTTGAGATGAGTTCCCCGAAAGCTGGCAACATTACCTCATTGAACTTCCGCATTTGGCTAGCGTGGTGGTTTAATGGCCTTATTTTTCCCATTGTGATTGAAGATCTGTGCTAAGTTGTGGCATATTAATGGGTTTACGATGAACGTAGCTCGTAGAATCGATGGCCGATGGGGCAGCAAGGTTCTGGAATGGAGACCACGTACCGGAAAGCGCAGCGTAGGACGACCCTTCATTAGATGGAGGGACGACGTCATAAAAAGCGCAGGAGTTCATTGGGCGCGGGCTGCACAGTATAGGACGCACTAGACATCTATGGGGGAGGTTTATGTCCAGCAGTGGACGTGAAAAAGCTGAGATGCTGATGATGATGAACTAAATGTGTACGATAAAGAAATGAATGATGATGTAAAATTTCACGCATATTACATATACTTTCCGAAAAATGTCGCGTGACACCATGAATATTGCGTGACCAAAACAAATGGGATGGCGTCGCCACGCGTTCGTTTAATTACAAAAGCGATGGACGCCGTTCACCTGTCCTGTATTCTCTTTTTTCACGACCCATGCTATTTGTCGACCTAGTTTAAACAAGAATGTTTATAACTTCAAAGAATTACATAACAATGTTTAACAACGCTTTTATGTTCAGAATTGATTTATGGTGATAACGTTATTTCTTTATTATTTATTGGTTACAAAGAAATTTAAAATTTTTTCATTGTGTAATTTCATTGGGGTCTAGTGTAATTATCAAAGTATTGAAAATATATCCTCATGTACTCATGATTATGCTTATTAACATGATATCGAAATCGCATATCTGATCTGAGTGTGTTTGTTTGTGTTTCCTCTCTAGCAAAACATACTTATCGTCATTTCGAATGAACATTGAAACGATTACCTCCATCACCTCCAATTTATCCAACCAAAGTGTTAAAAACATAAACACTAGTCGTTATTTTTTTATGGTTTTGCTCCAAATGGCGGCATTAGTCTCGCCGTGGATTGCGTTTGGCTAATTTCGTTTGGTTTACGGCCGTCTTGTTTACATTTTTCTACCGGCGAATAGTTTCTTGTCTACTGACCTACAAACAGTCTTAGCGAGTTCTTTGTTCCATAAGACACACTCGTGTGATTGATTGTTCCGACTCAGCTTCCTCGGTTTTGTTTTGAGTTCTCAATTAGGCGCTTTTAAAGTTATATGAAGCGTTTACTTTTTGTTCAAAACTCACAATGTTTTTGTTATTTGAAAACAAACGCCTCATTTTCCGTTAAGCGTACGATTCATATATTTGTTTTCGAGTATTAAAATAAACAAATTTTAGTTTCTAATTGGCTTTGTAAAAGGATACCTTATGTTTACACTAAAAATAAAACAGAAATCTCGATAACACTTTAGATTTTATGCCTTCGAACTTAATATTCCAATTGTTCATATCCTAAGAGACAAATAAATCAAGGACAGTGACACTAATAACGTAACAAGAGGACGTATAAAATAAATCGTACACCGGACGTTTGCGAGTGCAACCAAACCAATACCGCCTACCAAAATTTTCGACACATCTACCCTGTTATGTACAAGTGTATGTTCTTGGCATTCGGGCATTGACCAGTCCGACATGTAATTCAATACGTGTATTTTAAGTTTTAAAACATATGCTAATCTTACTATGAATGTGAATATATTTATTTTTTTACTTTGTTCTTAACTATTAATGGTTTTAATTATGTTTTGGATATCATGGCAGTTAAATAAACTCAATCAAAAATAATTAATTTATTTAACAGGTTTTAATCGTAATTTTTTTGGCATTGAATTCTTTATCTTATGTTTTGAGTATCATTTTGAAACTTCACACCTGTGATGATACGTGTTGACGATAAAGGTCGATAATAGCGCTAAGGTTCGAATCAGGTTATAATGATCACGGCCACGGATCATTATAGTATAATGTTTCAACGGAATGCAAGTCTTCAGTGACGTTTTCGGAGTAAAACTAAAGTTCATTTTTAAGTGGCCCATTCAACTTTTATTAATATAATAATATAAATTAATTAATATTTATATTTTTCATATCTTCCTTATGTCCCTCCAAGTGTACGTTTTTATAGAATTTGTAATTATTTCTTCGAAATGTAATTCAATATTTTTCACGTTAGTAATGTGATTTTTTATTTGTTTATAATTAACTTAGGTATTGGTTACCATTACACTTATTCATAAATTGCTTGACTCAATTTGATCCAACAAATATTCATAGATCAATTTAAAAATCTGCGAAAAAATGTTAAAAATTGTTGTTTTGCCGTGTTAGTATAGTAGCTATATGGTACTAACATAGTAGCTATATGGATACTGGACGAGTTTCGCCATCTAATGTCAAGCGAGGACATTGGCATGGTCGCGACTCGGACGCAGCAAGAATAATCCTAACACTTGACCCTACTTCGGGCAATGAGAAACAAAACCGGAGCTAAAACACTTCCTAGTTCAACGCTAGGAATGGGTGCTGTCTAGGGTTATTTTTGGAGAACTAGTTTGATAGACATTTGTTATGTATGTATATTGGTAAGACAAATGTAGTTTTGGTATGTTAAGATTATGTATTGTAACTGTTTTATTATTGCTTTTTTTACTAAAATCGATTATAAAGATCAGTGCGTTGTTAAATAAAAATAAAACATGCATCTACGATTTTTTTCTGCGATGGATTTGTACGTTATTCGTACTAGAAAGGGGTAATGTTTTTCAAGTTTATGTATCATTTCTTATGGATACTCCATATCCTATGTGATTTATTGCATTTTAACTTATGAGTAAATTTTTCTTTCCTGATTGATTGAGGGAGCGATATAGGGTATCCATTTAAATGTACCATCTGCAAAACAGGACAGGGAAATTGAGTAAATAAAAAAGTTAGTTAACAACAAATTCCAAATAAGTACGTATCGTAATACTTTCATGGTTTTTGATGCAAAATACAAAGAAGTAAATTAAAAAAGATTTTCTCTGCAGACGATTGTTTTTTTGTGTTGATTTGAACCTATGTTAAATTTAATTGGCACATTAATATTATTTTTATTGTAACATTATTATAAAAATATTTACGGTGCATTTTTACCACCAATATTATAATATTAAATACAATAAATACAATTTTAATTTTTCATAGAATACAAATGTTTTAGTACTTCCTATCCTGAAAGGTTGACTAGATCTATGAATCTATAACATTTTCGTTTGCTCATAAGTTCGTATGTTTGTCGGCGTGTATGTAATCTGGTAACCATCATTGTAATCGATCGACGGTTTAATGGCTAGTAGTTTTCCGCATTGCAGTTCAATCTCTATTTGCCCCCATTCTGCCGTTTGTGAACTCTCAAATGTAGAGTGAAATGTCGCTATGTGAGTGCAGTCGTGTGAAATGTTTATAATAATTGGGTAATATGAATAAACAACGGATATACGTTTTACATTTAATGCTTTCATGTGGTAGGATACGAATGTAGAAAATGAGTAATATTATGGATACAATTTTAGGGAGGTGTTTTTTATGTGACAAGTGTAGTAAACGAGCATGCAAACTACCTGATGTTAAGTAGTCGCAGCCCATAGACATCCACGTACAACCACAAACACGATCGAAATCCTATCTGAG
>DWON01000712.1:0-29989 GCA_018251015.1 Phocides pigmalion okeechobee
TTCAGAGAAGAACAGTTGCGTCGTGTTTCCGACACAATTTTCTGCCGCTTCTGCACAGACAGGAAAATGTGTCGCAAATAAGGCTGCAGCAATTCACACAGGGAGAGTGAAAAATAAATGTGTTAGAGAGAATGATAAAACTTAGTGTCTTTAGTTGTGAGTCAAAATTAGTTGTGTCGTGTTTCTATTACAACATTTTACACTATTTTCTTATAACAGGAAAATGTATCGCCAATAAGGCAGCGTATTATTACGTCAAAAGGAAATAAGCTTTTTGAGAACGAGCGAAATGAATAAATTTTAAGAGTTTTCAGAAAAATGGTGAGTTGTGTTTCCAACACAATTTTCCACGCTATAGTGATAATTCAGAAATGTGTCGCAAAAAAGGCTGTATTTTATCACCGTAACTTTAAAGGGTAGAAAGAAGATATCTGTAACCTACTGATAATGGTGATGAAAACGTTCATCATAAACTACTACGAAAATAGTAGATTATGATGTAGTAGAAAGTAGTTACATGAATTTTCTGCTTGTGCTGCTAATCTTAAATACGTTTATGTGATGTGGTAATGAATATTTCTGCCTCGAAATACACAGTACTTGGTGTTTTATGTAATATTTGTATGTTTGTTTATTACTTTGTTTACAGTTGATTGCATTAACCGTTTATTCTCTAATTTTTATACTATACTGAAACTTGCAAGTCAGTATATACCCTATAAAACAGCTTATAAAATTTTTCATCGTGTATTTCACCCCCTTAGGGGTGATATTTCCAACATTCTTGCCTTACTTTAACGTTATATAAAGAATTTATCTGCATAATTTCCAGTTTATTGGTTTCGGCTATATGTTTATGTCTAGATCAGTGCGTCATCTTCCTCCTTTATATTTTGATGTTGATTAATTAGTTATAGCCATTTTACGTGATGTATTCTTAATGTTACAGTTGGAATATTGTTTATTCGTATCATCCTGATTGAGGGTGATATAATAGAAACAACTGTGGGCATCAACGTGTTGCATTACATCACGATTCATACGATGCAAGTCGGTGGTCGGTGACTCACGCGTGGGTGGACCGGTCGCGCGGGTCGGTTAACTTGTCCGGGGTATTGCAACTCTTACAAAGATGACCGAACTTTTTCTAATTCGAAAACCTTTTGAACTCGCCACATACCTATTTTATATTGGAAAAGTGAAAAACAAGCGTGCAGGCCTTCAAATGGTCATTGTTAAACTGTCACTGCAGCCCATGGATATCCTTGTACTTCAAACAAGACCAAATCCCTGCCTTATTTCGTACGTAGATGCATTGTTACGCCTGAGGACAGGATACTCGCGTCGTCTATAAGTCTAGTTGGCAACCACACCTCCAACCGAAACATAAGCTGCTATACGGAGGATTATTAGGGCGGTGGTGGTACATCCCAGGTTGAACATTACTCCACCACCTTGCATATCCTCTTACTCCCTCACAAGTACTTGTTAGCACTTGAAAGTTTTAATATACAAGCTTATACTCCACTTTGTCTACTCTTGCTGACAAGCGTGTTCTTTCTTCATCGCAATTAAAGAAAATATTTTTTAGTAAAATTGATAATCGAAAAGCTGAAATTAAATGCACGATACGATAAAAACGAAAGCAATACGATCTGACATTCTGTGACTTATTTTTTTCGAGTCTCAACCGTCATTATCAGAACCATACCGTGAAGGTAGACGAAGAGAAATTGTAACAAAAGCAATCACTACTGTGTTTGAAAAAATACTAGCGACAAGACCCAGCTTCGCTCGAGTAATAGAGTTTATATTTACTTACATTATGTCTTTCGTACATGCATTCAGTCATTATCTAGTTAAAAAAACTAATAACTAGAAACATCTATTTGGAAGGACGAATGAATTACTATATTGATTTTAACTATTTATTTTCTCGACCTTTTCACAAAAAATTATGCACCAAAACCTTCCTCAAAAATACCTGTTGTTGAAAACTGTGAGAAAATCCGTCCAGTACTTTTTGAGTTTATCGCGAACAGAACGACAGACAGACGGGAGACTTTCTTTTATAATATTGATGATTGTTTTTAGTTGCCGCCATTGAGTTTATCTATATCATTTTGAATTCCAATCTAAATTTTTACTGACAGAATAACTCTCCTTTCACTAGATAGTTGTTAATCAATTCTACGGAACGAATTATTAGTTATCGTTCAGCGGTCGTAAACGAACGTTATCTCATGATTTGCCAAAAATGTTTTAGTCCATAGCATTTATTGCGATTGATAGTTTTTCTTCGTTTAAAAAAGCTTTCAATTTTCTACACTAACATCATCTAACTTACCTACTAATGTTAATTAAAAGGTTTATAACTCCGAAAAATTTTATGATGACTAAGCAACGTTATCTCTCTTCATATTTACAGTCCCAGTATCACCTAAACACGGATTAATATTACGCTGTTGTAATGACAAAATACTTCAGTAGAAGCAGTACGTGAAAATTTAAGCAAATTTTCAATTTAAATATCATATACACGCATATCATTATTTAAATACCTGTTTACGCTTTCAAAAATGTGTGGGTCTCTAATATCAGGAACATTGAACTTGAATACATTTACCGCAGCGCAGGTGGTAAATAAATATTTATTATCTTATGTAGCCTTGCAAGTCGTTGCATAACACGAACACGTAATATGAAAGGGAAAGGTTTATATACTAATTAAGATGCCCGATTTGCTGTTAACATCAAATTAACTGCATTGACTTGACAATATAGATACAAATATTGACCGAATTACAATTTGCTTCAACGCGGAATGCTGTTAGCGTTCTTGTTATCATGCCGCATAGGCACGGACTCCCTTTAGATTGTTTAGATTAGGCTTTTATTATAATTCGTTTTTAAGATTTTCATCATTGTAAATGTATGTTTATAAATTATAAAAAAGATAAAGAATTGTCGAGCATTAAAATTACAATAATATTTTGATTGCAATACAAAAAGCAAATAAGATATTAACTTATTTCACTAAACTTGTCTCGGGATTCTTGAGATACGTGTACCAAGAGAACGATTCCAGTAATTTGTCAGGTAATAAATAAGAGCTTCAACTCGAATAGTCCGCCTTTTCTAATCTATTAAATGTTCTCTTCCTCTTGTTCGCCTACGTTTCGTCTAGACAAGGCAACTAGAGTCTAGATCAGCTGCTATCTAGACAGTGTCTTCGCACAGGGATCGTCTCCTACTTGCTATAAAACACCCACATTCCAATTTATATGCATCATTCAAACCTCCGCGTGCTTATTCGGTTGCCCATCTTGCGTGTTTAAAATGATTAATTACGAAATTATCGTTGGTGTTGAGACTGCATAATTTTCAAGGTTGCATAGTTCACTAATAATAAATACATTATCAACAATACGTTTACAAGCAGCTCAATTCTATTCGTAGTAATTAATACGTATAGCCTCGATTTCTTTTTAACACGCTTTTCATTAGCTTGGGTTGTATCTATGCGTCTAACGGAATCTTTGAGCATAATTTTCATCAATTTCCAGAAGTCTGATTAATTTTAAACTTTGCACACGTATGAAGGATCGATGACAATGCAATAATATGAAAAATAATTAATAGTTAAAAAACTAAAAAAACACGCTTTTATAAAAAATAAACAACTAAAAAAAGCATAAATAAGAAAAAAATATTGCGATGTTAAAAAAAGGTTGGGGTGCTTTTTCAGTGCTCGATGGACACCACGCACCCCAAGCTTTTTTTAGTTTTTTTTTTTTATACATAATGAAAGAGAAACGGGCATGCAGGCCACCTGATGTTAAGTAGTCACTGCAGCCCATGAATAACCACATCCAATCTCAAATAGAACAGAAGTTCTAATTAGGTATGGACGCGGATGCGTTCTTATACTTGAGGACTTAGATGGTCGCCTGCAATAATGTGTATCCGGCAACCACACAGTTTGTTTAACTATTATTTTTTATGTACAGCAGTAACCCAATACAACGTAGTTTTGGCGTGTGTTCACTTAGTAAAATTACATTCAGTGCAGAGGCTCCGATTTAGGCCGTCATTTCCTTCCTCCCTTCAAGTTTAATCTTGGTAAATACGCCATACTTGACCCCGTCCGGTAGGAAATTGCCTGATACATTAGATAAGGGCTATTGGCTACAATGACTTGTAAAATGTTCCATCGATTTCTGTTTACGAAATTTACTTCCGTCTATTAGAACTACACTATTAAAAATGTCGTTATATTTTAAGTAATCAGCGCGTCATACGGTTAATGTAACTTCTTAACAACCGATACGGGAAATGAAAGTTACGCTAGTATTCCGGATGACTTAGTTATAATCATTGACGGTTGCACTATAATTAAATAAATTTATTTAGTGCAACGTTATAATTATAACTAATTATAATTATTTACCTCGTACTTAACTCTCTTTACCGCACCTTCCTTGCATATTATACATTTGGTTCGAATTCCAACAATTTTATTGTTATACTAGATTTTACCCGTGGCTTCGCTCGCGTTGTAGTCCGTACATAAATGTCAAAGATTACTGCAGCGAGTAATAACTAAAACAATAAACTGGTACCTAACCTCAAAATTTAAATACAAAAATTCTAAACAACTATAATTAATAAGACATTAAATTTAAGGCTTTGAAGGGCATAGATTTTCAAATGATTTCACAAGTGTTTTAAGTGGTTAATAAAAAAATTTACACGGTAAACAATTCGTCATAAACTCCAAATAATACATTCACAACCTTCAAAGCGCCTACAGATATCCTCAAGGTATTCGATATGCCTATCAAAATAAATTAACACAATGAATCTATCATTAGGCTTCAGAAAAACTTATCTTAATCTCAAAAATTTAATTTATAGTAATTCAACACAACTATATAAAGGTGGGAGAACTATTGTTCGACCGGGAAGGTACCACCGCCGCCCTCATAATCCACCGTAAAGCATTACTTCTGTTTCGGTTGGAGAGGTGCGCTTTTTTAAAAACAATAGAACTAACAAAGCGTGTTTTTTAGTTCCGTCCGTCCTTACAACTCACAGTAGTAAAGCATATAGTTTTTACAAGTTAATAACTCTTCCGTTTCACCGTTGAAAAGAACTCGTGGGAGAATCGAATCCAGCGCACGAAACTCTCACTTTTCAAACTGTTCCTCATCTACAAATCATAATTGCCTCGAGACAACCTAATTTATTCTGCTACTAATTTATTTTACGCTTTTTTGCTCACCATAATGAACGGCGTCTCAATTTTGTTTTTTGCTATGACAATGTTAGTTGCTTTTATCGTCAGGGCAATTTAACACTTTGAATGCGATTCTCATATATTAGATCGGGTCAGCGTTGCGGGAGGCGACACTAAACTGGAGCTTATTTCTCTAGGCTGGAGATGCACCGACAATTCACTGAAATATTGTATTTTTTAGCATCTGTGTATCGTAAAGAATACACACACCTAATGTCCATCCCATCTTGTATCGCCGATATAAACACAGGACTTTTCTTCGCCCGTAATCCATACAGATTTGTACGTACAACACAGGTGTGTACAAGCCGCAAGCGCGTTGCGCCGCGTAATACACAGAAGTGTTGTACATCGCAGGGAAAGTGTTAATAGCCTCCTCTGAATGTACATACGTTCATTACTATTTCGTTAAGTTTTTGCTGTACAACACCTGTTTTATATTAAATAGCCAACATTTTTAAACCTTATTATAATCTACTTTCGTCCCTTTAATTAAGTATAATTTACTTTTTTAAATTAAAAGGCAAAATATTCTCAATGCACCTGCAGTTTGTTTTTATCTGAGAAGAGTAGCAAACGAGCATGCGGGCCACCTGATGTGAAGTAGTCGCAGCCAATAGACATCCACGTACAACCACACACACGACCGAAATCATATCTGCGCTCGAACGAAAATGCGTTGCTACTCCTGAGGACTAAGATGGTCGCCTCGCTTCAAAGTGTAGCCGGCAACCGCACCTCTCCAACCGAAACACAAGTAATATTTTACGGCAGATTATGAGGGCGACGGTGGTACCTCCCCTGTTTTGTGCGGTTGTGAGATTACTAATCATTCATGGTACGCGAATGTTTAAAGTGTGTAAAGTTACACAAACTCAACATATGTGAGTTCGTGTATTGCCATACTCTTCTCAAGAGGAAGCAAATACACCAAACATTACACTGAGGTATTGTTTCAGTTTTTCGACGCGATTATGTATGATATAATTATTTCCTCATCTCCATGATGTAATGTCTCTTTGTTATTGTTATTAGGTAATTATTAACCGTTAGTTTCCCTAACCCAGGGGTCGGCAACCTGCGGCTCTTTCAATGGCGACATTGGCTTTCAAGTTACCATAAATGTTTTAATTGGCAAAACCCTTCAAAATGTATCCATAGATATAACTATCTATTTTAGATACTGTATATATCCCACTGTACTGCACAGTACTGTATACTCCCCATAACAAAAGCTATCTGCCAGTGAAAGTGATGAAATCGGAACATACAGACTGAAATATAATTATTTAAACATATTTTTAGTGGCACTTTAAAAAAATGGGGCAATTTGCAAATTGCAACTTTTGGCTCTTCCGTCTTAAAGGTTGCCGACCCCTGCCCTAACCTAACGTATACGTACGCCTTTGGTTTTGTTTGATCTTTCTCCAATTATGAAAGTGATGCCGCTTTCATAACGTGCCATGAATACATTCACATTTTTCTCGGTAAGTCTATGCAATTAGAGTATTTGATTTTTAAAGAAATTTGTTTTAAAACATCTGTATTAGTTATTTCAAAATGTTTTTACGTAACTGTAATTTCTTATTCTAAGGCTTGTTTTTAACTTTACTTCGTCTATTTTATCCTTTTAAAACGACCGTGTCCATGCTCGTGCAGTTCTTATTACGAGACTTCATACCATCTTTCAACCCTTATTTAAGTTTCTTATGGAAGTTTATAAAACTCTTTTCTTAGTCCTACGCTATATAAAGAACCTATCTGGAAAATTTTAAGATTCTAGGTTGAATTGCTTCGACTGAGCGTTAAACTCTCGGTCTGTGAATTAGTCCTCTTTAGTAAATCCTATAGTCCGGCTACACATTGAAGCGAGGCGACCATGCTAGTCCTCAGGAGTAGCAACGTATCTACGTTCGAGCTCAGACGGTATTTCATTCGTGTTTGTGATTGTACGTGAATGTCTATGGGCTGTGACAACTTAACATCAGGTGGTTTGCATGCTCGTTTGCTACTCTTCTCACATAAAAAAACTAAAATGCCATCATTTCGATAGTTGTCGTACTTTTGTTTCTGTCTTGTAGAGTTCCACATATGGGTTCCCTATCAATCGCACCTCTCCAAGTAGTACTAGTACTTGCGTATGAAACTACAATTCGCTTTGATTTTCTATTACGCTTTATTTTGCGAAGAATAGCAAAGGAGCTTGCAAACCACCTGATGGTAAGTATTCGCAGCCCAGAGACATCCACGTACAGCCACAAATATGACTGAAATCCTATTTGAGCTCGAACGTAGATACATTGCTACTCCTGAGGACTACTACGTTCGAATCACTAAGTATAGCTAACAACCGCACCTCTTCGATCGAAACACAAGTAATGATTTACGGCGGATTATGAGGGCGGCGGTGGTACCTCCCCGTTTGCACGTTTAACGTTGCCTATGAAACTACAATTCGCTTTAATTTTCCATTACGCTTGCCTATACTCTCAAGACCATTGCTCAAGCTGTCACAGTCTAATTCGTATATCGCGTATGAAGTTCCAGATACGATTAAAGCTATGCCCTAACGTGACGCCATAGCTGTCGCAAATGCTACTTACGCTGTCCGTTTTGTAACTGTTGAAGTGTTTCTACTTAAATCGCTTTCAAGAATATTTTAACTAATAATAGTGTTATGAATAAAACCAAAAATAAACCTACTGTTATTTATTGCAAATTATATATAAAAATAAATTGCAACAGTAAACGCATGAAAATTTTTAATATTTACTAGCTACCCGGCCCGGCTTCTCTGGGATAATAGAGTTTATATTTACATTATTTCCTTTCACACATGCATCCAGTCATTACCTAGTTGCATAAACTAACAATTGGAAACACCTCTTTCATACGACTACTGAATTACTATATTATATTTAACTATTTAACTTCTCGTCCAATTTATGAAAAAAAAATCTTAACTGATGGTGCACCAAAATCTTTCCCAGGAATCACTACCTGTTGTTGAAAACTGAGAGAAAATCCGTAAAGTACTATTTGAATTGATCATGAACGGACAAAGAGACGCGACGGGGAACCTAGTCTTATAAAATTTGGAGATATAATCTCTTTATTATTTGGATTACTTGAACCTGGCTGTCATTTTATTATTATAGATTAACTGCCTAAAGTCTCCCCTTTTTATTGTCCTTACTGACCCATCCCCATCCAAATCATTTTCAAGCAATAATTAGCCTTAATTTCGTAATTCGTTTAGTCGACCCTGTGAACATAATTTGACCGTTCTTCAATATAAACATCCATCTTTCCAACATCCTACTGACGCGAGACATGTGCGTCAAACCGTAAATCTTTTGGTTACATTAGCTTACACATAGATGTGTGTCGGTTTTATTTGGATGTTGACGTTTATTTCCGTTACTATATTTTTAAAAATAAACGAATAAATATAGTCTAGCAGGCGACATGTTTAACTTTACGCTAGATCTCAAATTTGCTATCAATTAATCAAATATAAGAAAATTTGATGTAAAACGTCGAAGGGACATTATTTTGTGTCTCAACAACTAACACTGAACTTTCCTTAAATTTAAACACAACGTCTCATCACAAAAGTTAACCAAAATCAAAAAATATTTTTGCTCAAAGCACAGTCATAACAAAACTCTTTTTGAACGTCAGCATCGTAAAGTGTTTCGTTTTCGAGAAGTGGTGACGAAAGAATTCCATTACATTAATAATAATACATTGTATACTCTATTCTCATTAGTAATATTGATAGAATACCGTAAGCTATCTCACGCATTGGAATTATCACTAGGCGAGAAGGAATGCTGCGATAACTCTATTAAGGCAATCGTACGTACGCTTATCATCTTCGTAAGTAATTATTGTAACTGTTATTTCATGCAAAACTGTTTATTTCCCTCCAATATTATACGGATTATATTGATGACAAAACTTCAATATTCAATATTACAAACGAAAGCTTTTGAATTTTGGCTATGTTATATCATTCTACATAATATTAACTATGTCACGTCTAAATTCGTCTTCGCTTATAATCATGTTAATATTATTCTATGGCACAAATCAATTACCGCTGACGTTGATATTGTTCTTTAGTAGTTTACTTTCACTCGCTTTTGTACAATGATTTAAGCGTCTTGAGTTTATTTTAGAATTTCTAAGCGTGTTAAACGAATGCAATGCATTATAAACGATTACGGTTCGTTAACCTTGCGTAATGGATGGATCATCTATTCTTTTCGCTCATCTCGCTAATGTCTTAATTCAATTAACCATTATCTACGGTTGTCTCCTAGGATTATAAAGCCATCAAAGAAAATTAAGATTGCAATTTAATTTGAATGGCACCAACATTCGATCATTACGGTTAGTCTGACGCTACTGTACGATGATCTAGAAAATGGTTTTGGGAAATAGTAAATTTATATCATTACCTTTTATTACCTAACCTAGCCCTTCACGCGAACCAAATTTCGAAACTAAACTCCATTTTACATCCGCAACATGTTTGTACGGTAAATTGAATTAATTCATAAGATTAATCGTTTATTCGATAGCCAGTCCGCACAGCAACATAACATCATTAGTCTTAATCCAAAGCTTCAAGTAATGCTAGCTACAAACTTTCATCAAACAAAGAGATCTCAAGTTATTGCGGCGCGCGCCCACGTGATCACAGCAACGTGCCCGCTCGCCACGCTTCTACTCCATCAGAGCAAACAACTGTTTATAACCCACATCTATTTATAACCCATATTTCCTGCTACGAGCGTTTTGTCATAACTTTCAACTTGGCGACACTCGTTTCCCCCTCTATATTTTTTTCTAGCTACTTGATGGATGGATGGATATTTCGAGTTTATTGTTTTGGTAACAGAAACTCTAATAGCTTTAATGTATTAGTATTCAGACATGTGAAGTCTCTTGATACGTTTTGATTATATTTCTTCAAGTGATACAAGGCAAACTCATACTCGTATTTTACTGGATTAAATAATTACGGTCGTGCTAATTCAAATAAATAGCAGTATATATTTAACATTGTTTAACATGTACCTTAATTTCTATTTCTAGTGGAATATAAGCAGCTGACATAAATACCATATTTTTTTTCTTTGTGACATTATCACTAAAGGGATTTATGAGTTAAAGCATAAATAAGTCTAGCCTTCCAGTAGCGGCACATTTTTCAAGTTTATGCGACATATAAAATGTCACGGGCTTTTTGAAACTTGATATCGTGACCCGAGAACATATTCGCAGCAATAATTACGTTTATTTCAACATTTCAATTCTGAAATGAATTTTTATTAACGAATTCTTTTGATCCATCAAATAGATCACATTTACACAGCACCAAAATTGTGTATTCAATTTTTTACAACATTAATAATATTTTTCCCATTTTTACGTCAAAATTTATGTTTAATTACCTCTTTCTATAGCTTTGCGTACGCTGACGTTTTACACATTAATTCAAACTTTCAACCCATATTACCTCTTAGGGGTGGATTTCCAAAATTTCTTTAGAATTCTATATTCCGCCATTTTGTGCGTTGAGTTGCGTGCGATCTCTGACTCAGTCAGTCAATTTACTCTTTTATATAATAAATATTTCATTCCCTAAATTGTATTTAATGGCTGCTTCCCGTAATAACAATATACAAAAAACTTGCAAATTTTGAATCTCAATCATATCGGTGTGTAGCTCAAACAATAATCTAGTAATTGTAAGCATAATTATAGAAATCCGTATTTTCTGTCAAACGATAATGGAATAAGTGTTTTGTTAACCTTGTCACGGTGTAATGATAGCCCTTGTAACATAATCGCTGCAATAATATCTCCGCTTTAGCAAACCCGTTCGTAATCCTTCATTTAATACAATGCGATACGTGTGACTGGATCATATCTTCGACTTATTAATAGTTTAAAGTTAAGTTGATATATACAAATTTACATCGCCTAAACCTGAAAAACTGCTAGCCTATAATTACAAGGATTTGGATAACTTCATATTGCTTTCAAAGTATCAAGTGTAAGTTAATATACCTCAATTTATTTACATTTCATTATTTACTGTAGTGTTTGCATTTGCACATAAGTGTTGGTTAGGTATATAACCAACACTTTTTGCGAGGAGATGATATGACTGAATTAAATAAAAAACATTTCTAGCGTCCCTAAAATATCTCTAAAGAGATAAATTCATTTTTTCCAAACTTAAAACTAACTACCTTAAGCTTCAAGTCTTTTACGCGATGAAAACCTTGAAACCAAAAACATTCTATGAAATATAATATTTTATGACTATAAAATACTATTTTACTCGAGACACGTGAGGAAATTTCTCACCCAAGTTATCCAGAAAACTGCTTCTAAAGAATTAGTTGACACAAGTTTAAATTTGTACCACAAATTTGAACTTGTATACAAACTGTAAATAAAAATTCTAGTGTCTACTCGAATCCAATTTTCGTTGAAGTAATAAAACTAACTTCGAAAGCTAAAGTTCTTGTTAACGAATTGAAACTTTACGTTTGTTTGCGACGGTATACACTTTATGATTATAAACTTATATCATCACGATTTTTAACTAATATCATCACGGTTTTTAACTAATTTCATCACGGTTTTTAACTAATATCATCACGATTTTTAACTAATATCATCACGGTTTTTAACTAATTTCATCACGATTTTTAACTAATATCATCACGGTTTTTAACTAATTTCATCACGGTTTTTAACTAATATCATCACGGTTTTTAACTAATTTCATCACGGTTTTTAAGTAATATCATCACGGTTTTTAACTAATATCATCACGGTTTTAAGTAATATCATCACGGTTTTTAAACTAATATTATCGCGGAATTTATACTTTTTCTATATAACGGCCACTCACGATTAACGCTTTTACATTGCTTATTAATTAAACCGTTTTGCCGTGACCACAAGTTACGTAACTGGTTCGAAATATCGGCAAACAAAAATCTTTAATCGTAAGTGCCCTTTATACGGTAAATGAGTCTCCCCTTACAAAGTGATGTTAAGTACAACATCAGTGGCATTGTCAACTATTGTACAAATTACGAATGTGATTTAACACTACTAATAATGGATTATTGGGTTTAGACGCACAATGTCCATATTTAGAAATATGCAGTAATTTCACGACTGCAAAATCGTAATATCACTAATTAACAAAAAACAAAATGCTAAATGACCAACTCGGACATTAAATTTGGATGGAATTTCTGTCCAATTTGACATTCTAATAAGTGCCTTAACCGATTGATGAAAGTTCTTTTAATTTCCCATCATATAAAAGTCACATTCTTGCATTAATTTCGGAACCTTGGAACGATTAGAGATCATAAACAGACGACTTTCATTACTCATCGCTGGATCCCTCGCTCGCCGTAATATTGTCCATCTGTTCATCTCTGTGATGTGTTTAACATATGGTTCGCGCGGCGATTTAGTTGATCTATTAACACTTTCCCTGCTGCGTACAACACTCTTATGTATTGCGCGAACGCGTTTGAGGCTTGTACACACCTGTATCGTACGTATACATTTCTATGGATTACGGGCGAACAAATGTGCTGTGTTTACGTCGACGCTAAAAAACTCGGGGCGGAAACTACGTCTGTGTATTACCAGATGATGCATAGATGCTAAAAAATACAATATTTCAGTGAATTGTGTGCTCATATTCGGTCCAGAGAAACAAACTCCAATTTAACACCGCGTCCCGCAACACTGACCCGATCAAATATGTGAGCGCCATAAAGTATTAAATATGTTTACATCTACATGGTTGGAACGAATTGTTTGATTACGAAATGTTGATGTTAACAGGGTAATTGCGATCTTTACTTCCGCTAAGCAATAGCTACATAAGAGCGAGCACTTAAAACTTCACTTGGTATAACTTCGAACTGTATTCATGTAATTTCACTAGCTTTTACTCGCGACTTTGTTTACAAGTGGATGTAACATACTCGTACAAATTATCGCAGCGTCTATACTGGAAATGCCGTGTTCACCTGTAACTGTGGGTACACGACCTGTTTTACTTTTGTATTATAATGTATATACGTGTAGCATTCGTTGGTGAACCTTTAATTGATAAATAAATAAGCTGTAACGTTTTCTGCTGTGACACATAGAAAATTGAAGCTTTTCATATTTTAATGAGTGTTTCGATTTAATTCATTGACAGCTATATGACCGTGAAAAGGCTACATTATTTTAGCCAAGGTTAAGAAATTATGAATTATATTTTGATTGTACACTTTGTTATGAACGTCGTCCATTTCAAACGCCATTATCATGCCATACACCAAAAGAATATGTAAAAGTTAGGTTAGGTCACCCAAGGAAAACAGATTATTAATTAGATTTTAATTGTGTACTTAGTACTGGGAACTGCCGACCGGGAATTGCCGACAAACTGGCTTACAGTTTGGCAGAAATACAACTAAAGTTATTCTGTATACCTTTACTTGAATAAATAAAAGAAAATGTTATGAACATCATCCACGTAAATGCCACAACAATATAATACAACAATGCGAATAAATAATCAGCTCCAAGTATGGGTTTCATTACAGCAAGCAATTTTTCTATACTTTCTTTTGTCTCGGGAATTGACAATAACATCTGAATAGACGCAATGAATTACAATAGAATGCGAATGATTCAAATGTTTGAATCCTTTCGATAGAATAGAATGTCTCAAGTAATATGTAATAATAGCATTCTACTTGTACGAGAAACTATTATACTGATTTCATATAAAGGTTTATTTATAGTTTATTTTTGTCATTGTAAACTTCACTTGTTTTCTAAAGTTCAATTAGAACGTTCTTTATTGATTTTTAAAATTTGGAAAATTTTGGAATTTCTTACTCCGATACTGTTAACGTCTACATTGTTTTTAATTTTATTTGTATTGAACTTCATTGATTTTTGAAATTGGAATTTGTGTTGAAGCTGCCAGTTAACGGCAGCTTTAACACAAATTTGTATTTCTAATAAATTTCTTCGTTTCCCTCATGTATTTTTCAGAAAATGTATTCCTTTCAAAATTATTTCATCACACATGAAAATTACCATCCAACATACATCACAAATGATTAGACAAGAAAATATGAATTCGTATTAAAGCTAGCTTTAAATTTTCGGTATGTTTATGAAATCGTAAAACGTGTACGTTATGTAGGATGAGGTCACCGGTGCATAGGCGTGTTCATTCATAGCTTTTGGGCGAGCAGGCGTTATGTAAACTGACTAATGATTTGTTATGTTACATACCTACTGGTAATTCTCTAGATTATGTGCTTGACTTTCACAAACTGCGTCAGTATTGCTTATGTCTAATAAAATAATCCCTTGTTTTTTTCCGTCGACTTTTTCTGTCGGTCAACATAAGCCAAAGTTAAGGAAAAAGCCGATGAACTAATTTTAAAGTTGATCCTGAGGATTGAGATGATCGTCTTGTACAACTTTTGAGCACTGTTGAGTTGAAACGGTGGCAGAACTATAGCTCCATCTGGGTGGTACCAACGCTGTCCTCATTATCTGCCGTAAAGCATTACTTGTGTTTCGTTTGAAAAAGTGCGGTTGCCAGCTACACTTTGAATCGAGGCAACCAACTTAGTGCTCAGGAGTTGGAACGTATCTACGTTCTATCTCAGATAGGATTTCAGTGGCTATTGTGGTTGCGCGTAAATCTATGGGCTGCGACTACTTAACATCAGATGGTTTGAATGCTCATTTGCTACTTTTCTCACATAAAAGAATAGAAATCCTTAATCCTAATCTATGTCTACAATATGAGTATGTTATGTTCATAACAGTGCGTAATACCGTAGCCAATAACGCCGTTGAAGCATTTGGGGTCGTCGGCGTTAATAGTTAACTCGCTGGCACGCCGCCAGTACGTGGAGTAACCGGTGAAGATCACGTAAACACTATTTATATCCACAATGATACTATCACATCCTAGAGAAAGCTGGTGTTTGACTCCCAGATGAAAGTACAGGCGATTGATGACAGAACTTTGCTAAAGGAACAGTTTAGGCATACGTGTGAAAATATCAATAGGTATTTCTTAAAATGCCATCCTAAGAACCTGTTCTGAAAATAACAATTTCTTAGAAATTTGCAATTATTTATTTGTCACTTTAATTTTCGACATACGTGCGTGAAGAATATATAGTGTGTTATATTTTTTTCTTTCTTTTGATAAATGTATAATTTTTTCTCTCTTATAAAATTTATCGACACTATACTTCGGCAACTATTTCTTTGTCTAGTGTAAGTAAGCTCGTTATATTAATTACATTGATGACATTTAAATCTTAATATTATAAAAAATAAGAGTAAAATGACCGATTGGTCCAATGATCAACGAACAACTGGAACCACTCTTCCTAGAATCCTGAAATTTTGCAAATACGGTCTTTACATAGCGTAATTCAGCAACACGAAAGGAATTTTAAAAACTCCACTCCTCAGTGGGTAAAATTCGGGTTGAAATTTTATGTATTACTATATCAACTTTTGCATCAGTAAAATACTAAGAAATAGCTAGTAGACAATCATTGTGTTGCCTATTGCGTTACCCGTGTCGCTTAACGATAGTTACTAGATACACGCTGCTAAGTGATGCATGTCCCTAACGAGAAACCCTCGAAATAGCGCTTCTCAAGGCGATGATCGAGCCGTCTCCGAGATATTCTAACTACTTCAGTCACTGGAGCAGTTGAGTTAGTCGATTGGCAAGTTCATTTATTGTTATTAATTTCTTTTTATAAACAATAAACGTTAACTCTATTGTACACTTGCAAGTGTGTCCGAAATTTTTTGAAGAATGAATTTTTTTTTATGAATTTGAAATTAGTATACGTATAACTTACTTATAAGGTTTAGAATTTTTCCATTAACTTTCAGCACAATATTAAACAATGTCTTCGTCTTCTATTTGGATAATCAATCAAATTTAGTCCCACTCTAAAAAAATGTTTGAATCCATTAAGTTGCGGCAATATAATTCTATAGTTCGTACGTTTACATTTCGGATACTATATAAAGTAAATAAAATGTGCACGAAGTACAAGATAATTTGCCTTAATATTAGCTGGTATGTCGGCAAGAAACTGCCGAAGCCACAGAAATAAGGCGAAGGTCAATTACACCCCGACCCTGGACCAGTCGCGACCGCTTGCCACGTTACCCTCGACACATGGCTCTGATTACTCGACAAAATTACGGCGAATTCGTTTCATTTTCCTCCTGTGATTACTAGGCTTTGTTGAGAGAAAAATACTAGTCTTTGCCCACGGTTTTGCTTACGCGGAAGTAATAACAATACGTTCATAAAAATTATCAACACGTTTTTTTTCCATTGGAATAGCATTTTCATAGGGACTTAGGTAATTAGCTACCATACCTATTTATTACTCTATTATATTAGGTATGGTAGCGTATTTACCCTACCATAACTAATTTAATTGAAATAACATATAACCTAATTTCTAAAATACCTTTCTCAGTGCTCAATTAGGCTATATAGAAAACTTGCAAAAATTCACTTTTCTAGGTTCCGCGATTTCAGCTTTCCTTAATCTCTTATTATCAAGTAAGCTCTTTTATATTATGCACATCGCCTAAGCACATGTGTTACGTATTTTAGCGTATTGTATCATGGAAGCACAAAAGAAGGCATTCTTTATTATTTCGAGGTAAATAGTTCTCCCGCCAAAAGCTCTCCCAATTTCTAAATCCGTTATTCGACTTACTTCGTATGCCACAAGCTTAATATTATATTAGCTTTTGAATTGTTTATCTTAGATGTAGAGTAACGACCGCTCCGCAATAGTAGTTCGGCTGCTCTTAAAATTCTAGGTTATAGCCCGGAGCACTAGGTTAACACGAAACAGTCTTCCAGTTGTACGCCGACTGTACATAACTGCACCTGAGATTGTTTTATTTTTAGACGCTTCTCGTAGTATTACTAAACGTATTATCGTAAAAGTTGCCAAATTAAAGTGAGGCACATAATGGGTTTAATGGATCGTATTTGTAGCCCAGCTATGATAATTTTCGAAATATTAGAGACGGTGGTACATTTTCAATGTAGGACAAACGATGTAATCCAATACGTGAAACATTCAAACTTTCGATCGTCGACGCAACTGTGACAAATTCGATCACTTACAGAATCTGCACGCTGGTAACCTAAATATTGAACTCGTGTAATAACAAAATGCGTATTCCATCGTGTATACTCTGAAATAGATCAAAAGTTTTTACAATAAGGAAAACAGTGATAAAAACATGAGTTCCCGCGATTACTACAAAGTGTCGTACAGTAACGGCAACAGTAATAGCAACGGCAAAGGCTCGAGCCGCTCGCGATTGGACAGTCACGACGTCCTCGACAACGAAACGGAGTTCAATGCGAATCAGTTCAAGTTGTACGACGACTTCACCACCGATCTCCGGATCAACTTCAACTCGATTAGAAACTTCCATGAAGTGAGGAGTGAAGTTAGACGGAGAGGTGATCCCAACGACTCCGGTGTGGACGTCGAAAATGGCAACCCGCTCGATGACGTGACAGCATCTAACGATAGCGATCTGGTAAGTTATAATCTTAAGGCTGACAAAAACGACAAACTATAATTAATTAAGACTACCGGTATTAATGTTAATTTCAAATAAATCGACTAACTATACCTACATTTGTGACAAGCTGATTCCGTAGACATAAATCTGCTTTTTTCACGTGCATGAATTTTTTGAAGTGGAATTGAATGTTTATCACTGTGCTTTGCTCACTTTGAATAATGTCGATAAGGCTCCATAGATTTAACTTAGCGTTGAATACATCTAAACTACATCACTAAAGATGTTATACAAAAAATGTTTATCTTGCAATAAAAACGGCACTTTCATTCGCGAATTGCCCACAAAGAAAGTTTACAATACTGACCCACATGGTTTTGTTTTGTATAAACTCGGACTAATGGTTGCAAAAGAACAGTTGACCGCGGCGAATCAATTTCCATACCAGCCCGCAGTCGCCGGTGACCGGCGCCGGTCATTGTGCGGCGGGAACATTAACATGTCCCATTGTTTCGCCGACACCAACGATTGATACAGCCATTCAACAATGCTCACTGTCTTCCTCACTAGGAATAATTTTAAGATACAGGACGTAATTTATTATTGACATATTTATTGCTTTCTCCTGATTGGTAATAATTTTAACATTTACTGTTGATATCAATATTGGAAAGAGCATTTCTCTATTGTTTGGGCTAACTAATAAACAAAATTAGGTCGTTAGCTTCGCTATCACAATTGATAATAATAAGTACATCATTATTTTACTATTTAACGGATAATCACGATTATTCATTTTCAATCGCTGATATTTCAAACCAGTTGCATGGCTTACGGCGGAACTTCTAGCTATTTTACTTTATAAATTCCGCGATCATATTACTTTAAACAAAAAATTATCTACTTAATGTTAAAATTATTTGTAAAGCTAATCTCATCTCTATTATAATTCGCATTATCTTGTAAAGTTTTGATATAGATTGTACAAATTCATACATAAAAGAAATGGGAAAAGACTACACTCTATGATGTAGTTATAAACTGAAATAGTAATAAAATTTGTGGGCCTATTTAGTACGTCTCGTGTAGTAATAATACTTGACGTTAACCGTATGTTACCCTAATGGATTTGAAACTACGAACATAAAGAAATGTTTAACGTCTCGCTGTACCAATCTACTTTCACCGTTTGAGTCGGTAGCCTTAATGATTGTGTGAACGTTTAAGTTATTTTTCTTGTTAAATTAGTACCGCTGTTAGTAGATCTGGCACGTGATGCTCCCGTACTAATTGTTACAAGTTTTAGTTCAAGAAAGTACAATTGCAGCGGCAAAGTAAATAAATTGTAGAGAAAGAAATCGATTGCGTTAACTCACCAATTGATGTTAGGCGATACCATAGATATGATATACATATTTCTTTGTATTGATGATTCACTTCCTTACGTATACTTAAACAGAATTCGCGATGCGATATGAATGTTAATTCCGTTACAATCCCTCGTGCTTTGTTTTCTGGTATACGTAACTGTCCCTACACTGTAATATTATTTGGAAGTAATAAAATATTTTTTAAGTTAAAGATACAGTATTTCCTTATTAGCTGCAAACTTATTTTTAATCTAAATTCAGGCTTACGGTATTTCTTATTACTCTCACCCGTGACTAAAATGTAACCGGTATTTTTAATGCATCCATAAATAAATACGATTAACTACCAGTAGCGTACGTACTGCGTGCCTGCTTTACGACCGACTGGCCTTGACCACGCGCATAACGCGATTTACTTATTTCGGTCACAATTTATCTTAAGTCTTACGCAGCTCTTCGCCCTTGACAGTTTTTTCATTTTATGATGTTTCTTAAACAACACTATCAATATTTTTGTATTCGTATGTTGCAGTTGGAGAACGAAGTTATGGTAGATCCTTGGAGCAGCATGGACTCCTCGAATTCGCCATTAACAGACTCCGGACCATCTGCCAGCGAAGACTGCACTCCATCAACTTCCAGCGAGCCCCACCGTGGATCACTAGATGTCTCATCTCCCATATCATCGGACACGCGCCGCTTACCCGACCCAAATGACACCAAGCCCAAAAATGTGAAAAATATCCCCTCATCCACCACGAAAACTGCTGACAAGACGCGTTCCCGGGATCTTACTCTTGAACTGGAGACATTAGAATCCGATCCTCTCCCACGCCGGCCGCTATTTCTTGACGATGACTTTCCGCCGTCCAGATCGCACATCGAATGCCGAATACCCAAACCTCATTTTCTCGATCATTCCCCGTCACCCGATGAATTTGACGAACGTAGCGATATCACGAATCCCAATTTTCTCGACGATGACGTAGATGGGGATGACAATCAAGCACAAAAAAAGAGTGGAGCTCTTCCAAAACGAACAACAAGAACGCCGTCCACATCATACGCAACTCAATCAGAAGACAGGCCCCACAGATCGAATTACAGAAGTACCCTGCATTATGGCTTGGAGAATGCAGCAAGATCTAGCGAACGAGATAAAAGAGCTTCCCAACTTTATCGAGGCACTTGGCCTGGAGAACGAGATGTTTGGACAAGTCACGACTCGGCCAGCGTTCGGAGCTTCTCAAGCAATGGTTCGGATGGTCCAAGGCCATCGTCGAATTTGGAAAATAAAATGGAGTGTGTGTGCTCCTTAATTTCATTACTCAGTCTGTCGCCAGAAAACAATGCTGATCTTAGTGGACCACTATTAGACATGAGTAGGTCGGTGGAAAGTTGTATAGCAATGCGACAAGCTGGATGTATACCATTGCTGGTACAATTGATACATTCAAAAGTTCCAAGAGAAACGCGAGACCGCGCAGCGAAAGCTCTTCGCAATATTATTCACACACAAACTGATGATAAAGCAGGCAGAAGAGAAGCAAGGGTATGGAGACTGTTAGAGCAAGTAAGAGAGTACTGTTATGCTTTAGAAGACTTGGTAGAATCTAGAAAAGAAGGTAAAGATACGGTTGAGGATGATGCGACAAAACATCCAAGTCAAAGTGTCGCTGCCTTGATGAAGTTATCATTTGACGAAGAGCACAGACATGTTGTTTGCCAGTTAGGTGGCTTACAAGCGCTGGCTGCATTAGTAAGCGGGGATCAAGCAGCACACGGTAGCAGAACTGACGACAACACTTGCTTAACGATGAGAAAGTATGCAGGAATGACTCTCACAAATTTAACGTTTGGAGATGGAAACAACAAGTCATTATTATGCTCTTTTAAAGATTTCATGTTGGCGCTGGTTGAACAACTGGAATCTCCTAATGATGACATGCGACAGGTAACTTTCTCTATGTTTTACATATTCATTTTGTTGTATACTATTTGTTATTTTACTTTATTAAATGATCATGAATATAATAATAAATATTTTTTATTGTAGGTCACTGCAGCAGTGCTCAGGAATCTATCTTGGAGAGCAGACACAAACAGCAAACAAGTATTAAGAGAAGTCGGTGCTGTGAAAGGTTTGACAAAAGCAGCTATGACCTGTCAAAAAGAAGCAACCCTCAAGTCGGTACTGTCTGCTCTTTGGAATTTAACAGCACATTGTTCTATGAACAAAGTTGCTTTATGTTCCGTTGATGGAGCCCTCGGCTTCCTTGTGGACATGCTTAGCTATAATTCACCAACAAAAACCTTAGCAATTGTAGAAAATGCTGGTGGTATAATGCGAAATGTGTCAAGCCACATTGCCGTTCGAGAAGATTACAGGCAAATTCTCCGCGAGAGAAATTGTTTAAGTGTCTTATTGCAACATCTGAAATCTCCTAGCTTAACCGTTGTTAGTAATTCATGTGGTACTCTGTGGAATCTGTCCGCGAGATGCCCTCAAGACCAACAATTTCTATGGGACCATGGAGCAGTGCCAATGCTGAGAAGCCTTATTCATTCAAAGCACAAAATGATTGCGATGGGGTCTAGTGCTGCGCTCAAAAACCTGCTCAATTCGAAACCAGGTAAAACCCACATTATTTCTCTGGATACAACGGCGAGGAATATGAATTTACCAGCACTCCCCACATTAGGCGCAAGGAAACAAAAGGCTTTAGAACAAGAACTTGATCAAAATTTGGCTGAAACGTGTGACAATATTGAGCCAGCTACTTCACCTACCACAAGTAATAGAGATGAGAAGAATCTCTTTACGGCGACTGAGCGTCAAATCGCCATGAATTTAGAAAGGCACAGAATGACGTCAAGTTCACCTCTGATGGGCACTCTGAGTTCACAAATATCCCTCAGCCATAGCGCACACCTAGCTAGTTACCTAAGTTGCAGTAATACCCTTTTGAAAGGTGCTTTAGTTTCACGTTCCTCTACAGGCGGTAGCTCTAATAATGTGAATAGGTCGGAAAGTAAAGATTCAGTTACAAGTACCCATTCTGATTCGGTGTTCGAGAGAGTGATGCGCACAGGCAAAGTACCTGTACCTACACCCAGGAATAAAGACCTAATGAAGATGGAAACTGCCAGCGAAGATTTTAAGGCTTCCTCTAAACCGCTGAACAGAGATTCTTCTTACCTGCGATATTCCAGTCAACCTCCCGTTCCTCCTCCAAGAAGTTCAACAGATATGCGAACAAACTACACAGAATCTGGTTATGACGTCGACCAAGACTCTTGCGATCAGCCAATAGATTTTAGTAGAAAATACTCGGAAACAAAAACGAACGAGTCAGAACCTCCGCTAATGGAGAAGCCAAAAACATCAGAGCCAACTAAGAAGTATTCAAAGAAAGAAAGCTCAAATACCTTCGGCGATTATCAAGAGACTGATTTGGATCAACCTACGGATTACTCTCTGCGTTATGCCGAGCATCAATCCGAAACCGGCTCCGATATATCTGAGCCTCCAGGTCCTTCGGTTCATGAAGATACCATCAAACACTTTGCCACTGAAGGCACCCCCTACGAGACGCCAATTATATTTTCTACAGCTACTTCAATGTCTGATCTTCGTATAATAGGAAAAGACACTAAGCCCAAAGTAGCTCCTAACGTGAAGGAGCATCCAGAAATAATGACACACTCTGACGAAAAAGACACGTGCTCGATAGAGGATCCACCGAGACACGATAACGACAGAGCCATTTCGACACCGCAAACAGCATCAACATCAGAACCGATTGCTGAAAAGCGTGGTGTCTTCGACACTAAATTCAGTTCGGGGATGATTAGCCCAGAGAAGCCTGTCAACTACTGCGACGAAGGCACACCTGGTTACTTCTCGAGAGTAAGTTCTCTGAGTAGTCTCGGCGAACCAACTGAAGAGGACTGCATAGCAAAGAAGAACGCTATGGCGACCATTAATGTGGACCCCAGTCCACAGGAACAAAGCACCAGCAGCTCCGGAAAGGACAAGGAAGGTAAAACATTAATGTTGTCACAAATAGATAAATAGGTAGTTAACACAGCAAATAATATCCAGCTACCAGCTCGTACAGTAGTAGTTGTAATGAAATTTCACTTATTGCACTCACATGCATTAAAATATTTTTCAAATTTTAGTGTTAACTTTAAAAGTTGTCCAATCAATAATAAGCCAATGAAAAATAATCGCAGGGAGCTACGCATAGAATTTGAAGAACACTGCCAATCTTAAAATAGTTGGATTAGAAGTACTTAATAATACTCGATAAAACATAATGTTTAACACATCTTAGGTATGTTTATACTATTGAGGACTGAGATGGTCACCTCGTTTCTATGTATGGTCGACAACCGCTCTGAAATTAATACAAAAAGTTTATTGATAGTACCAACGTATACTTCCTGTTTGGTGCTTTCAAAAGTTGAAGAAATAGGATTTTCCCTAATCTGCAAACTCATTTCCTACTTTTCTGACATGTATATTTCTGACATATATAATGTAAAATCCGCCGGCAGGGTCAAAGGCTGTGACGTTCGCGACGGAGCCCCCGACGGCAGCGGAGGCGTCGGGCGCAGTGTCCCCCGCGCAGCGCTTCGTGGAGGACACACCACTCATGTTCTCTCGCTCCAGCTCACTCGGCTCATTGCCTGAGTGCTCGCAGCAAGACGACCAGGGCTCCGTGCTGTCTGAAGTCAGGTTAGTTATGACTTTTTATTTTTTACTAATATTAAATAATTTTACAGGAAATGTGCCACCGTCACTATAATAATCCGCCGTGAAGCTTTTCGTTTAGATTGGCCAGGTACTTACAAACGACGCGACCATCTTTGTTCTCAGGCGTAGCAACCCATTTTAACATTTCCTGCGTCGTGCATTTATATGATCCGGTCAGTATTGCGGAAGGTGGCCTAAGCTGGAGCTTATTTGATTATACTGAAGATACGCCGATAAATTACTGAAATATTGTATTTTTTAGCATCTGTGTACCATCTACTAATACAGAGACGTAATGTCCGCCACAAGACTTATAGCGCCGACGTAAAAACAGCATTTTGTTCGCCCGTAATCCATACAAACTTGTCGTTACAACACAGTTGTGTAAGATCCGCAAGCACTTCGCGCCCGGAATTACACAGCAGTGTTGTAGCCGCAGGGAAGTGTTAATTCGACCTTAGATAGGACAGTTTAGCTCTGTTTCGAAGACCGTACTTATATGTCCGGGTATGTACGTCTATATATACTACCTGAGAACTGGGAACATATTTGTATCATTTGTCTGTTCATTGTTTTATCAATGTATACTTTAATAAAAAAAAGAAAGAAGATAATTTAGAAGATTGAAAATATTTAAAGAAGAAAGAAGAAGTAATTGAGTGCCGGGTGTACGACTACAGTCAGTGGAAATTTAACATTGACGCCAGTGTTAAATTTCCACCGGCTGTCGTTGGACCTGTCTTCAGTCATCTCTTGAAGAACTATTTACATTTTTCTGAAAATTCTGAAGAATAGCTGTCAAGAAGAAATACCATCTTTAATCTGCAAAAACAACATTCTGGTGAATATGTTTTACATGTGAGAAATGAAATGTATTTAAGTATTTTGTGTAACCACTTACAAATTGTTATATTACACCGAGTCAGCGTTGCGGGAGGCGGCCCTAAAGTGGAACTCTTTTCTCTAGACTATAGATGCGCCGCCAATTCACAAAGATGTTTTATTTTTTAGCATCCATGTAGCATCTACGAATATCCAGACGTTGTTTCCGCCCGCAGTCTTGTAGCGCCGACATAATACAGCACTTGTATTTTCCCGTAATCGATATAGATTTGTATGTTTACAAGCAGCATGCGTGTTACGCCGCGTAATTCACATCAGTTGTGTATCCGGCAATGCAAGTATTAATCTACAGATATATACGAACTATATGCAAATAAAGTACGAGTACACGCCTAAATAAACATCAAACATTACATAAATTGTTCCATTGCAGCCGTCTCACTTCTGGGTGTATATCGCCCAGCGAGATCCCAGACTCGCCGGGCCAGAGCGCGCCGCTGTCGCCGCGTTCCCGTCACGTGCACGCCGAGCCTCCGCCGGAGCCAGCAACACCACCACCAGGTATTGTAGCTTTGTCACAAGGTGTTATCCAGCTTTACCCTAAATACCTAACTACCTCTAAAGAGTATGACCGTCTCGCCGTTAGTTCGGTGTTCTTTACAATTACATATTATATGAGATAGAGAATGAGTGAGTGAGAGTGAAACTTCTTCGATATTGTCGCAGATTAAGATGCTATTAGAGATAACATGCTTATAGATTTTACTCGCTTGCTTCCAGGCTTTTTGAAATATTACTGTAATAATAACAACGAGTAAAATTTATATATGAAAATGACGACAAACTTTTAATTAAACTACAGTATCTATGTAAAAACAGAAATTTTATATTTTGGGTCAATTTTTCACATCTTAGTATAGTATACAAAAAAATATGCACATTTTGCCCGGTGGTCCTTTTGAAGAAGCTTATATTTTGCGAACGGTAATTTTTACAAATGTTCATTTTAGGAAAGCGCCTTTACACCATTTTAGCGCCAAATGTATTTTTCAAATCGTATTATAACTTTTATTACAACTGAGCAAGATATTTAGAAAAACTTGGATAGCGTGAGCCAGGATGCATGTAGCGCCATCTATTATCGACTGACGATCGGCAATTGTCGGGCAGAGTCGTGCGGGCGCGCCGCCTCGGTGTTCGAGGAGCGCGTGGCGCGCTTCGTGGTGGAGCACACGCCGGCGCAGCTCTCCGCGCACACGTCCCTCTCCAGCCTCACCATCAACGACGAACCTAAGGTTTTTTATTTTTCCATTTAAGACTTATCTTTAGCTATACCCGCAATATCACCTCTATTAAAAAAAGAAAAAATATCGACAATGTCGTATAACGAAATATATTTTTAGTTTGTTCTGGTTTTTGCTATCATTTTGTTATTTAGTGGTAATTCGTATGAAAAGGAAATAAAAAGTACGCATTTTATTTAGTGACAATCCCATGACAATGCTTTTTTTTCGGGAAAATTTCCCCATAATTTTAGAAAGTACCTCAGTAAGCTAAACATTACAAATACAAATCTAAACTATATTTCAGTTTGTTTTAGTATAATATTCCTGTAAAAATAAAAAAGTCATTGTTAATTATATAATTGTTCATTAAGTTATTGTTTTAAAAACGTAAACTATTATTATCCCAGCAACCTTTGCTTCTGGTGAAGGCACCGAACGAAGAGTCGGACGTATTGCCAACTCGCCATGAGGAAATCAAATCTCAAGCTGTTGAAAGCAGGTAACAATATTTTTCTTCTGCCGCCCCGCCCGAGCGCTAACGTCTCTACCGCCTTTTGACTAATTGTAATATATATATTTTTAGTACTGTTTCTGAAATATATATTTGTTTTACAGACAACAAGATCTATCTAGAGAAGACACGTCGCACGTCCGGGAATCCATTAAAGGTTTGTATTAATTACTCTTCAATGGCTTATACTAAGAATTTTGTATTTTTTAAACTATCTTTTGTAAATACTTTTATACCGTACACTATTATTTAATTGTCGTGTTCCTCAGGCACGCAGACACCCGGCGACACGTGTCGGGTCTACTTCACGGAGGACACGCCCGCGATCCTGTCCAAGGCGGGCAGCAACTCCAACCTGTCCGCGCTCTCCATCGACTCCGCGCCGCTCGTCGCGCCCGCGCCCGCCTCCGCTCTCGCCCCCGCGCCCGCTTCCGTTTCCGCTGCCGCTCATGACACTTCGGACAGTTCCAACTTGAGCGACGCTGGGGACTTACTCGAAGAATGCATACAGAAAGGCATCGCTCAGGTATTTCAACTTCAAAATACCAAAATATTATGTCTTTTTCAAAAATTCCCTTATCATATTCTAGACCTAAATCGTATATCACGAGTAAAATTCAATTTCTTTTTATTAGTTTCATTGTGTGTAAGTCGTTATATTTCATCATAGGACTTATATTTTCAGCTAACTCCGTAATATAAGGTAATAAAATTATGTACACATCACTCTAAAGGTTTCCTTACTCATCGAGTATTGCATAAATAACTTCATAAGAATATGGTTGTCTGGTTATTTATTTAATTTCATATTTACTTTTCAAGAGTTTATTTGTTATAAAACAAACTACGAAGGACGTATATATTTCGTGGACGTAGTACGAGGTGTAGTATGTACTGTATATACTATGAAAAAACATTTAATTAATTTCTGTTTCTTTCATTCACACTCATAATTTTACTTATATTTTCCATTTCTAATACATATTATCTACACATGCATCTATTCAAATTTCATATTAAGCTATACAAAATATTAATATGAGATAAATTTCTGTTTCTAATAAGTTATTTATTTTATTCTCAGGCGGTGAAGAACAAAGGTCCGCCCTCTGATGTGTCATCTATCAACCCTTATCCGGTCAGAGATGATCTTTACGTAAGTAGACATTATTATACATTAGCGAATTCGTTCGTGTTCGTCGTCACGAATTGTAACGTTCGCCGCAAATTCGTTTTCCGAAATTGGTCGGCGTAAATTTTTATCGTTTTTGCAGTATATTTAATAGCAAAAATATCTCATATACTGTCATACCTCTGCAACTTTTAAACTAGCGTGACTATTTTATTAAATATTAATTTGTGTTTATATTATCGAGCTGTTCGATTTTTTTTATATAATGAAAGAAAAAATGACATGAAACTAATTTTCGTAATGATACCAAGACATTCAATTTTTGTGAAAATAAATTCATAGTTTTACTTTACACATTCTGTCAATATTTCATTCTTGCTTCTATATTTTTCAACCGTTTCCTTGTTGTTCCAGAGATCCTTGCCTCCCTACTTGCGCTCTTCTACAGAGACTGTGAAGATGTCCCACGAATTTTCGAGGAACATTCGCGATAGGTCAGTATATCAAAATTGATTTCTTACAATATCTTGATCGTGAAATTATGAAAAAAAAACATGTTTTTCATAGTTTACTTTTATATATGAACACTTTATTTCTTATTAATTTTATGAACTAATCTCATTGTGGAATATATATACATTTCACTATGCAATGGGTACTTACGATCAATGATTTTTAATTGCCGTTAACATTTTAAACGTTACAAAATTAAACTTCATTTCATATTTATCACAATTATTTTTCCAATCCATACATTGTTATATAACGAGCACTCACGATTAACGATTTTTTATTTTAAAAATTAAATATCGGCAATTAAAAATAAAAAACGTTAATCGTCAGTATCCGATATTTAACATAATATTTTTACTCTATTTAAACGTTAAGATTAATTAATTGGAATATTCTTCATCGTTGTATTAATTAAAAATATTTTATTGTAAATAAATGTAAGAAAAGATTTTTGAAATTATTTCTTTGAAGTGCTTTAAAAAAATAGTGAGATATGATTTTAAACGAATATTATCGCGGATATTGCATTTTACTATGTACCAAAAATCGTCAATCGAGTACTCGGTGCATAGTAAAATGTACAACATGATGAGCGCGAATGTTAGTGTGTGTGTGTGCCGCAGCCGCAGCTCGAGCGCGTCGGGCAGCCCGCCGCCGCCGCCGCTGCCGCCCAAGGTGTGCCGCGCCGCCGCGCCGCCGCGCCCGCCGCCGCTCGACGACCACCACTTTGCCGAAGGTCGGCTGGCTTGTCACTCGTATAAAATCACTTTGTTAAACATTTCTATACAAAATAATTAGACGAATACCTTGGTTATTTTCTTGAGATGAATGGGAATATTATATGATAGAGTCACGTCTTCCCGAGAGGTATCACTTCCATTCCTATAGTATAGATGAAGAAATTTTTGTGTTTCAATGTGACGATCTCTGTCCTTAAGAGTAACGACGTACGACCATAAATAACACTAGTTTTTTCCACCGGCTTCGAGCACTCGATATCAGATAGCCTGTATGCTCGTGTGCTATTCTTCTGACATAAGAGAAGTTAAAATACTAATAATAGTTTTTTTAAGTAATACATTCAGAATTTTTTATTCAATAATTGTTATTTAAGATGAATGATATTATTTAAATAAAATATATGTTTATCTACAGGTCGGAAGCATGAAAGTCGTTTACAAGGCAAATCCGACCGCGTGTCTCGCGACAGGCCTAAATTGCCCGCCACCTCGAACTTGACCAGGAACGACTCCCTCAGTTCTCTCAGCTTGGATTCGTTCGGTTCCACCGACCGCGAAATATTCGAGGAGACCGTGAAGGCAGGCCTGTCGAGCGTCAACCCGCGAGCCAAGTTCGCCCTCGAGAGCGGCAAGGGGAAGGCGCACTCGGTGGAGCGGCCCTCGGAGTCGGCGAGGCACGGCCGGCACCACAGGTCGCTCGACAGGAGCGACAAGATCGCGCAGCACCGCTCCAAGGCGCGCGAGCCGGAGTTCGAGAGGAACCTGGCGGCGGGCGCGTGCGGCGCGAGGCCGGCGAGCCGCGCGGCCCGCAGCGCGTCGCCGGGCTCCGTCAGCAACGAGTCGTTCGGCTCCACGGAC
>DWON01000713.1:0-29969 GCA_018251015.1 Phocides pigmalion okeechobee
ACTCTTGAGGACTAAGATGGTCGCCTCCAATACTGTGTATCCGGCAACCATACTTCCACAACCGAAACACAATACATGAAGAACATTTTGCTTTACAGCGAGTTATAAGGGTGGCGATGGTACCGCCCCGGCCGAACTCTAACGGCTCTACCACCTTTACCTTTACCACTCTTGTATTTCGGCTGGAGAAGTCCTGCTGTTTGCTATTCTTAAAAGCGAGGCGACATGGACTGTAACGGCTACTTAACATCGTACTGAGCTGGTCATTTGGTGTTAAGTAATCGCTTGGTACTCATCAAATAAACAAAAACTAAATATGGTATAGTATATATGTATATGGCATGGTACTATGGTATAGTATATATATATGGTATGGTATGGTATTAAGGTATAGTAACTGTATATCTTTACTATGCTTATATAACTTGCACCTTATTCGTATTACGTTATATAAAAATGTGCTTTATCACATGAGTTTCTCATTATTTTTTTGTGACAAACAAACAACAATATTTATATTTTTTTATCTTGCATGTAAATATTCAGTTAACATTATTCAGTAAAAATTACTTAAAGGGATGGAGTTGTAATCATAATTACATATTTTTACGTTAATATACGTCAAAAAGCAAGGAAAACATTAAAATATATATTCTGGAAAACATCTTCCTAGTAGACAATTATATTTTTAGATTATTTCAATATTAATCAAGTATTTTGCATAGCAGTTTTATTATAGTTTTGACCAATGCCACTAGATTTTCAAGAATCCTTTTTAACTTTAAAATTGATTAAAAAATAAGTACCTATCACCATAATAAAGTAACGTGATAAAACTATACTTAAATAAAATGTCGTTATGATAATTATCCAGATAGCCAATAAACAGTAGTAGAGATTTCACTAAACGACAGTTAGTCACAATACGGTGACCATGAGCCATACAACTGTTCGAAGTATCGACAATTAAAAAGTGTTATTCGTGACTACACGTTACGTAGTAAAATGCATAAAATTAACGATGATATTAGTTTAAAACCATTAATAGCCAGATTTTCGAACTCAAATCGCCTCTTTTTCGCTATAAGACGTGGACATATCTCTTAATATTATAAAACAAAGTCCCGCGTTGCGTCTGTCTGTCTGTTCGTGATAAACTCAAAAAGTACTGGAGAGATTTTCTCACAATTTACAAAAATAGATTGAGTGATTCCTCAGGACGTCAGTTATTATAAGCAGCATATACAAAAAGCAGTAATTTAGGTACGCGTCTGCGACATGCCATATGAAGTGTTTTGTAATCGATAAAGGGTCCAGGTTTGATCCGCGACTAGGTAAATACTTGTCTGCATCCACGAAAACGTTGTGAAAAATATAGTCACTACAATCACATAAATATTACGTTAGATACAAAAGGCATGTATTTTTTCCAAGACAATGATAGATCGTTTATACCTGAAATCGAGTTTTCCAAACAAAACCTCTATTACTGGGGCATAAGGTTCACTTTCCAACGTTAACTTTACACAGAGTCCTTATAAGTATTTTTTAAGTTGCTTTGTATTTCATGAGTTGACTCTCTTCGGCGAGGGTTCCTCCGTGTCACTCGCTTTGCGTTTCCTCTTGATAAGGTGTGAGATGTCGGTGGCGGGGGCGGTCGCCGCACTGGACCCAGAGCCGGACCCTTCCCCGTTGCTCTTTGACGAACCCGCTCCGTTCGAAGGGTACAGCGCGTCTCGAACGTGTTTTATTGTCTGTAAATAGATTATACATACTTAATATATGTCGCAAGTGGTAGAATTGTTTGACCCTGGATGAAATACCATCATACATATAATACACCGTAAAATAATCCCTTTGTGTCAATTATAGTGCTTCAGTTACCGGATACACTTTGACGTGAGGCGACCTTCTTAGTCCTCAGGAGTTACAACGCACTTATGCACTGCTACTTCAGGTAGAACATTCTTAGTTGAAGGTTGTAAGTGGATGTCTATGGGCTGCAGCAACCACTTAAACTCAGGCGTCATGCATTTACGATTGCCACTCTTCTCTTTATGTCTATGTTACACACACACTCACACACACGCACACACGCACACACGCACACACACACACACACACACACTCTCACACACACACACATTCTCACACACACACATATATAAGTACATAACTCTACTAATATACTTTCAATCAATGAAAGAGTGATTCACTTAAGAGTTATTAGTAGTATTTGTTTGTGTCTGTTAAACTAACGTGCCTAACAAAATATCACTTGGTTATAATTAATACTTAACACTTTCCTGCGGGATACAGAACTGCTGTGAATTACTGTACACTCTTGTTGTGTATGTACAAATCTGTATGGATTACGGGCAAACACAAGTGCTGTGTTTACGTCAGCGCTACAAGACTGCGGGCGGATACGTCTGTGTACACATAGACACTACATTTCTGTGAATTAACGGCACATCTTCAATTTAGAGAATATAGCTTCACTTTAGTGCCGCCTCCCGCAACGTTGACCCGATCGATCATAATATATGAGCACCGTTCAGTGTTCAAGATGAAACAAAACATTGTGAAGAAGCATGAGAATTATCCATGAAGTTCTCCCAGGTGTGTGGTCTACTAATATTTCTGTGAATTGTTGGTGCATCTTCAGTCTTAAGAATACACCTCCAGTTTACTGCCGTCTCCCACAATCCTGAGTCTATGTGATTATGAGCACCGCAATCAGTGTTAACATTAGATGGTTTGACCGTAAATTTCCTACTCTTCAAGCATATGATAAAAGCGTGATAAAAAGTATGAGGATAACATAACATCAATGGCCATTATTTTAAAACAATCAACATTTTAAACCACATGGCCATTAATGTATTAGGTTTAGGTATGATCTGAAATAACACACAATTCACAATTTCGATCAAATTTATTTCAAAATCATGTAAACAGAATACAAAAATGGCCTTGTGGTAAGATTCACTTAAAATTATATTTATTAAGCTGGACAGTACAAAGTACTTACATACTATGAGTAATTATGCTCAAGACATTAAGGCACTTAATTCTAATCGTTATAATACTGATCGTAGCAGTCAAATTTCACAAATAAATGATATCACAAAAATTACGCTAATCTTGGCACTAAACAATTTAGGAACTACATTATAAAAAAAATGCGTTTTGAGACCCATAATCATAATACAAAGTAGAGATTATAAGCTATTTTAATATAAGCCAATTATTACTCAAAATACTTTAAAGGTGGGAGAACTATAGTTCGACCGGGGAAGTACCTTCGCCCTCATAATCCGCCGTAAAGTATTACTTGTGTGTCGGTTGGAGAGGTATGGTTGCCGGTTACACTTTGAAGCGAGACATACATCTTAGACCTCATTAGTAGAAACATATCTACATTCGAGCTCAGATTGAATTTCGGTTATGTTTGTATATGGTTGTATGTGGATGTCTATGGGCTGTGACTACCTAACATTAGGTGGTTTGCATGCTCGTTTGCTAGTCTTCGGACATAACAATAAATAAAAACAAATATTTCCGAATAAAGATAAGGCAAAATGGTAACTGCGCTTTCGATTCAATCATGTCAATCCATATCCATATAATTGATGAGTGTGAAATGTAAGGAGTTAGGTGGCAATGTACAATACTATCAAAAGGTGGTAAAGCCGTTAGAGCTCGCCCGGGGCGGCACCACCGCCAGCCTCATAACCCACCGTAAAGCAACATGTTCTTCATGTATTGTGTTTCTAATGAATAAAAGCAAACATAATTATAATAAAAGCTGTATAAAATTGCCACTTGAATATTTTTACAATTATATCTTTTCATATGCATTCCTTGTGAAATATAATTCTGAAGCAAACATCTATTGTCATGATTATATATCATATATGATTCTGAGGCAAATGTCTATTGTAGTTTATATTTTCTTATTTAAAACTTTGATTGCGGGACACACGGGTGTTGTTTTAATTTGCGTAAAGCACATGCAGCTTGCAGTTGTTGTGTTGTGCATACGAATCTGTACAAGTGTATACGAATCTGTGTGTAACGTGTACAAGAATACGGGCGGACAATACCTGTGTGTGTGCGCGTATGTGTGGCTATGCATTCAAAGATGCTATACAGATGCGGCTAAACACAACTGTGTGAATCGCATGCCAATTGGGAAAATAGAGATGAAAGGGTCTCGTTTTTTGCCATTGCATTCTTTGAACCTGTGGGCTATGATAAATAACCCTCGTTTGCCTATACGGAAATATGAATGGCAACAGGCATATTACTTTTATAGACATGTTGCATTTGCCATGTTACTATGATTAGCCTTATCTTATATTTATCTTAATAATGGAGAAAAGAGAGCAGAAGAAGATGCAGTGCTAAGGCGATGTGTAGCATATATTCAGTGCTCAATCTTAAGCCTCGGCATTAACCATAAGGGTCCTCTCCTTCAACATCATATCACGCAACATATGCCTCGTCTTCTCAACACACTCACAAGGTCTTACCTCCGCTTTGTAATCCATCATATCCTGTATCTTGGTCTGTATCTCAGGCAGCAACTCCTTGAGTTCCTTAATCTCTGCTTCAATTGATTCAGCCGACTGCGGAGCGACCTTGGTTTCTGTTGCAGTTGAGTTAGGATTCTCCAAGGTTTTGATTCTGGATTCCAGGATGTTCGCAGCGTTTTTGAAATGCGTAATAGCCTCTTCGAAATTGGAAGCCAGAGAATTTGCGAGAGCTGTAAAAATAATTTTTCGAGCATAATTTTTTTTATACTAAATGTTGCCATTTTGATTCATTAATAGTTTAAATTGGAAAAACATACTCGATTTATTTTACTCTTTGTATATGCGACATTAAGTATATATATGTATTAGACTAACATAAGTAGACAAAACTTAAGATATATTAATTTAGCTCCTTTTTTTAGATTTACTAACTGCGGCAGTGTTTAGTTATCATACATGCTATCTCAACACAATGGCATAAGTTGTTCAATTGATGTCGTGTACAATACATACCAAAATATTTTTAATTGACAAATACACAAAATCTACAAGCAAGCGAAACAAAAAACATATTTAAATTCTTAATTAATATTTTGTCTGTTCATGGACAGAACTTGAAAGGAAAAAATTACAAATGTCATTAGTCATTTTGTTTCAACAAAAAAGGTTGTTTTATTTTATGACACTTACCAATTTGATAGTGCGTCTCGGCTATAAGGCGATCATCACTTTGGTAGAGTTCCTTTTGAATTTCCAGACAGCGTACTACAATTAAAAATAAATAGAATGATCACTGACTTCAATGCTCGTATGATTTTACTAGGGATACTGCAACCTTTAAAGGTGGGAGAACTATAGTTCGACCGGGGAGGTACCACCGCCGCCCTCATAATCCGCCGTTAAACATTAATTGTGTTTCGGTTGGAAAAGTGCGATTGCCGGCTACACCTTAATCCTCAGGAGTAGCAACACATCTACATACGAGCTCAGATAGGACTTTGATCATGTTTGTGGTTGTATGTGGATGTCTATGGAATGCAACTACTTACTACCAATAGTTTGCATACTCATTTGCTACTCTTCTCACAATAAAGAAAAAAAAACCAAATTCAAATTGTAAGAACGTGCCAATATTCGCAAACGCAACGCAAAGGTTGATGCTGACTTATGTATATGACGATAGTCTAATTTTTCAAAAGTACCAACACAAACCAAACAATTTAATTGGGAATATTTGAATCCTCTCCTAAATGGAATTAATTATATAAAGGTAGAACTTCTTTGCTGCTCCAATTTCATAAAACAAGCAACTATATTGGTCACAAAAAGGAACAACCCATCTATCTATAAGTGACTTCAATTGGGTACTTTTTATCTATATTGAGTTCGTTACAGATATTTAAGTGCAGAGCATGATATTTGCGACTTCACATTGATAAATATGATGAAAAAATATAATAACACGAAAGAAAAATTGATGTTAATACTTACACATATCAATAACAGCTTTATCGTAGGTCTCGCTTTCGAGGGCCACTTCACCAAGTGCCAAGTGCACGTCAGCCAAGAGTGCTCGAGCAGCGTCAGCCCCGCCCTCAGCACGACGCTCCAGGATACTCCGGGATAAATCTGCACCACACATCATTCTTCATCAATCCATTATAATTTCAATGTTAGGCATAGTATCTTTTAAGAATGACAATGTTTATGCTATAGATTATGATACCAGCCAAGTGCGGAAGTACTTGAACTTTGAGGAAAACCCACAGGCAATCAGTTTCCTCACATTCTCTTTTATCGACATTCAAACAAATTGTAATTTCTAATACACACTAGCTTCAAAATTTGAGGTGCATGCCAATGAAACAAACCCCATACTACTCACGCTCGAGAGTCTCAGGAATTCTACCATTACACTATCACTACTTATTTGTTTATTAATACCAAACATTATGATACCATTCATTGCTCGGTTACAGTGGCAACACAACCGCGCATATTTCTGCCTAACGCAATGTAAGGCACAATTTAACAGCAGGATGTAGGAACTCTTATACTTATGAAATTGGATAACTTATTAAAATTTACAATCAATATTATAACTCCACAAATTCAGTAAGTTAAAAACCGAATTAAGGTAACACAATGTGTTCAAAAGAGGATGGTGACAAGACAAATTTCATGTGTACTTTTTTTAAAGTGCCTCTTACACTGTCCATTAAATTATCCCCGATCACAGTTGTTGAAACTCATCGGCAGGATTATAATTTAGAAACAAAAAAAATTCTGTCTTATATTATTACGTTCATATTTAACACACCTAGTGTTTCCCATGCAAGCTGCAGATTGTCAACGTCATCTTCAGTGTCCATATCCACCACAGACTCGTCATTCGCGTCACCATTGGATGTACCCTGTAAAAAAGAGAAACTATTATGTTTTGTACAAAATACATAAATTTAAAAATAGATAGAATATTCTTTGGTTACAGCAGTAGTTTTACTACAAAAAATATTGTACAACTGAATGCAATTGAGTTTCACCAATTGAGTTTTACTTCCCAAGTAGCAATCTCTTAAAGACAAATAAGGCATGGTTGAGAGGAAGTGTGGAAAGGCAATAAATATCATAACTGCCGTCATGATCTGTCATAAAACAATTCTTAATTCAGTTAAAGAGGTAAAGTTGCCGGGTGCAATTTAAGAGCTGCAACTATCTTAATCTACAAGGTTAATAATGTATTTTAAAACTGTATGTAACCATCGTTAACCTTATACAGACACACTTTAGAGAGTGAATAGGCTTCTACTAAGTTAGTACGCTCAACAACAAGGTCTTCATCACCACTTACCATCAGGTGGGATCGTCATCAAGTACTAACTTATACAAGATAAAAAAATCTTAATAATAGAATATATTATTTTAAAATAATATTCTTTTAACTTTAATCGACGGTGATGCTTGCCTGATGCTTGCCAAAGAGTTTCTCGTCATAGATTGTATAGTAATATGTAATTAGAGAAATATTCCTTTAAATAGGTAAAAAAACTTTAACTAAAGCAGTTTTTATATAGCATGATAATGTATAAAATTTAACGTGAATGAACTCTGAATTTCTCACTTTACAAAAACACAAATACTTATAACGTTTATGGAGGTAATCTAGTTAAGTAAATGAAGTGTACATAGATTACAATCTAAAACTTATTTAAAAAAACATTTTCTAAATAATAACTTGTTTGTGTAAAATAAACATACTTTTACGGTGGCTTCGTATTAGAATTCAAAGCGTGACTTCGCTTGTGCTTTAGCTTGTTGAGCTACTCTCCTTACACAGCAGTTTCTTTATTATAATCGCATTGTTTAACAATGCAGGTTTACGATGCTTCATGCCCGTCGACGACGGAAGTTATGAATACATCGGTACTCGGGTTAAGATGTTAATGTTAACATAAACATGACTTCGGCACTATTATAAATCATATACCAAAATTTATTTAAAAAATGTGGGAACGTACACTTACGAGTTTGTTGGACGCAAACATAATGTGACAGACTCAGGAATACTAATATCATAGAGGATTATACAGATAATTTAGACCTAAAAAATGTGTGTTTAAGATCTTAAATGTCATTAAAAATGTGTCTTAAGGGATTGTGCAATTGATGCTGGAAATTGATAGAGGTAGAGGTCCTTTTACACGTTACTAAAAAAATCAAGTTTAAACATATATTTTTTAAACTGGTAATTGCAGTGTTATGCAAATTTTCATTAATTACCCCAATGGTGATAATTTAAGCAATTAAAGTTTAAATTGGCAATAAGTTTGCAATGGAAGTATAAATACCTATTTAAGTTTTTTTGACATAGAGACTGGAAATAATTGACAATGACTTTAAATATATACTCACTTTGTTTTTTACAATTTCGTTAAAATGGTGTATGTGTTTTCGTGCGTGAAGGTGACATAATCTGTTATATTTAAAGAATTATAATATTAACAGAATTTGAATCCAGACAATGCAACGAGGCTTTCAAATAAAACCTCGTTTTAAAACTTTATATTTTACATTTATTGATATTGAGAAATCAGTCAGCGCATCCCCTGACAATGTAAAATATTTTTGGAAGGCACAAGATACAGAACATATTGTTACATAATTTAAAAAAAGATCATAAAGTATTATATAGTTATTTATTTTTGTCCGAAATACTTAATCCGACAATTGAGTGCGATTATACTTTTGAAGAAATAGAATCAGACAAATTAAAGTTTATGGATCCATCCTGATTCACCAAGACTATATTGGATATCCCAATAATACATCGTCGAGTAAATTTTAAACATGAGCATTCGCTTACGAAGTGAGTTTTATCATTTCACCAAGATTCGAACTCTAGTTGCAAATGTACACAATAATCCACAGGTAGGTCGTCTACATGGTCTTTTGTTATCTCCTCAAGATTGTCCTGTGAAAAATATCTACTCCAATTTTATTTTCTAGTCCATATACTTGAATTAACAATGATGTATCTAAGTTGGTCGTTAATTATCATAAAATACGATGAGCATCCAATTTCAACAATGTTAATAACTTTCACGCTGAATGATCCAATTCCGCCGCAGGTAGAATACAAGACAGATACGGGACAATTACCTAGCTGGAGATCAAAATGTCTTCCGCGTACTGGATTTCGCCGGCAGCTAACCGATATAGGATCTAACGGGAGCGAGGAATTAGATTTCTCATTTGACGCTTGAGATACTGTATCGTTAATCATATTGAGGTGACACTTCATCGTGTCACGCTGTCCAGTTTCCTTTGTAAAACCACTGAACTGGAACGGAACTGGAAGCCGAAACGTGGGCTTGAAAAATGACGCCCCAATTACGCTAGTTTCGCCGAAGACTGATCGTTTTGTAGTGCCTATCGTGCGGCAGTTTGTCCGTCAATTCGACATTCATTTTGTTAATTTCGGTTTTACAAATCGAGTGGATTCGTAAGAAAGTTTAATGTTTACAAATGGTCTAGAATATTATATTATGTAGATACATAACTGCAGCGTGAAAACATGATAAAATATTTTAGTCTTTTCAATTTTTACAAGATGGTAATTTTTTTGCCATAGAAACTGCAAATTTTAATTATCAGCTGTAAACATAGCTCAAAATGACACTATTCTCATAACTTATTACTGGATATATTGCTTGTGATGTAAATATTATTTCGGTTGACAATTGTATCAGCGTTATTAATTGTGCTGTTATAACTGATTGGAAAGTACCTTATTACTGAATTACTAAAAATATTTTACCATTAAATTATCAAGAAATTGAAGATCTTAATTATATAAACACAAGCTGCTTTATAATGTTTACAATTAAATAATTAAGCTTTAAAACGTAGGTACTCCTCAAATCGACGATCATCAACGCTGTTTACATAAAAATTAATGACAATAATAAACCGACATGGCAATTAATAATCCCAATTTAGACTCATTTTACAACTCGAAGAAGATGGTTGTCTTTATATTTTTTTGGTGTTGAGGGTTTATGAGTGGACCACATGGATCATGCCTTTATTAACTGCCTCACTAATGCAAGTTTTACGAGTAATTTCATGGTTATTCATTCGCCCGGCAGGGGCGCTTTGAGGGCGCTAAGGGGAATTCGTCACATTCCGTACTTTCGTTTTCAGTCCTTATTAGTTTGGTGCTAAGAACTGGTGGAACTTTGACCCTTATGACAGAATGTCAATGCACCCGTAAAACAGCTGTTACTCATCAAATATGCCCAATTTTGTCAGGAACAGGATCGTCAGAAACTCAGAACATTATTCTTCGACTAATTGTTCGCGGTACGCAATAAGTTTCTACATGAAAGCAGTTGACCCAAATACGTATGTATTCATGATTTCGTAAATTTAAGTATTTGTATTGATTTATTAAAAGTAACTTAAACTTCATTATTGATACGCTTTGGAATAGCATGGTGGAGTATGTTTTACCTGTAAGTAGAGGCCCATCATTTACAGGTCATTATTTAAATGATGCAACCAGGTTAAGCGAAATATATTTTATTAAAGTTATAAACACAATTTATGATTAAGTTACTATTAGACACTGTACGCAGTTTGTGCATTACTACATCAGATATACATATTTATAACTAACACTCGTTAGGAGATGCTCCTAACGTAATATTATTATATTAGATGGCAGTCTAATACCTCGCTCGTGCCGTCTAGCCGCGAGGTTACATTATAAGCTCATTTTGTATACTAACAGGGTGATGTGAGCTTAATTAAAATTTTGCACCATCCATCACCGGTTTATTGATTTTGTGTCATATGCATTTGGCTCTCCCAGTCTGTCCGTTATCAATTAGCTCAGCGCAGTTGACACCGGTCGGGTTCTTAATAAATTACCGGTAATATATTGTATGCGGAACACTCTATCCAAACGACATTATCCACCTACACTGATTACGTAGGAAATATAACGCACTTTAAAATTGAACACCTTATCAAAACACCCCACGGAAAGCAAGATAATGTAACAAACGGGCTGTCTTAATACGATAAACGGCTTAAGACCAATAAAACTAAACAAGTTAAACGACCCGGGGCCAGTTAAACCGACCGCCTCATGGAGATAGTTGCACCAGTAATGATATTTGACTTCGGTACTTACTTATTGCTGCGTACAAAGACAAAGTGGATACATTATACGGATGAGTGATGTGACAGACGCGCTTGCAATTGACAAGCGCATATAAGCAATAAATTGTTGTTATCGTTGCCTTTTGAGCTCTCTTGTACGGAATTACAACGCATGTTCCTTTCCTATCTGATTGCCTTGCTGAAAAACCATTGGAGCGAGCGTATTAATAATTTTATACGTTTGCATTTAAAGTTATGGGCCGTTTTGTATTCTAATTTGAAATGGTAAAACGTAAACGACCGGCAATGGGATTGTTTTTAAAATTGCTTTTCCGTGTATGACCACTTATTTTCCACACAGGGCGCTGCCCCGTCTTGGTGGAGCTTTCATGAGATGCCAGTTTAATTTCCTATACAATTTGGAAACTGGAGAGTAGCCAGGGCATAACTACTGCAATGCAGCTGTAAACTTGTTCATCTCTTGCTTTTGAAATATGGAACAACACGCAAATATTTTATAAAGATATACAAGTTTCATATAAGGCGGTGATGACAAAAAGCTATTAGTACTGTTTCATATAAGCAATAATGTGTGACTATTATCTGGACAACAAAAACAACATCTGTAATATTTTACACTTTTTATTTCTTACTTTAAATAAGTAGTGGACACTAATAAAACTTATTTTCCTACGTAATCTCCATGATGATATCAAAGTCTAGAAGCTTACTAATCATATTTTTTGTAGCATAGAAGTATATGGCTTAACGTTCTCTTGCTTATAAATGGGTAAGTAATGTCCCAGGTATTGTGATCAGTATTTATATTAACCCAACAACTAACAGGGCTTTCTACTCTCATAGACCTACATTAGAAGACGAGTACACAAAAACACGTGTTTTCGGTGTCACTACAAAAGTATAAATTTGTTACCTTATTTTTCCAACCAGCAGTGGAACCCAAATTCCTTTGCATGTCACACTAGTAAATTGACTACTACCCTTCGCGGGTCCTCATTGTTTCAACAGTTGTGCATTCTTTCTTTTGTCATTTCTTCCAAAAAGTTGTCTGGTAAAGATATTTTGGGCATTCTGTAAAACATTTTGAGCATAAAAAAGAATACCTAATACATCATCATAATTTTGAAACTTAAGTATAAATGCATTTTTAACTAAATTATTATAATGACAGTATCTTTTTTTCTAGAAATTGTAAAATAATAATTTGAAGTCTCGTTGTTAAAGTATGTAAAATGAAATATATGCCGTTGAATGTGGCTCGTTCATTCTTGAACTATACCGCAAGATTCCAATGTTTATTGTTATGGTTATGATATCCTTGAAGTGGTGCAGGACCGTCTCGAGGGCAAGGGTCAGGAATATCTTTTGTTACAACGTGGGCGGGTTTACTGCTCAGACGCCGTCAATGTTGCCTCCATATTCTGCTTTATGGACCATCTCGCTAAACTGTTTGACGGATACTTTGGTTAGCTTAAGAGTCTCTTAAGAGTTCGAGTTTTAGAACTTATAAAATAGTTACAACCGCCTTATTAACCTTTTCCGACTTTGTCTTCTCATCATTTAAAATAATATATAGCTTAAAGGAATATGAATACAAAATATTGTTATAAGACGTTTGAAAGGAACGATTGCAAGAAACATAAAGAATCTATATAAATATATTCTAGATTTCTTAACAGTAAGGTTCAATAAAAATATTTTATGGTTTTAATGATCAAATACATATATAGCAATAAACCAAGGTACGCACTTCTAATTATCTTATCATGCGATGGTAAGATATTGAATTACCACAAATAACAAGAAAGGTAATTATAAAAATTCTGAAGTTAGTCAAAAGTCGCTCTTTGGTTCACAGTTGTCTCTAGGCACTCTATGATTTATAGCAAGCTTTACCACCCAGTTTTAAAACAATTCTGTATCAGAACTGCTTACTCTGCAAAAGTATTTAAAAGAACGATTATAACAATTCCTGGCTATAAATTGCTACAAGAAGAAAGAAGGATATTGTTTCAGTTTGATTAGAATTTCATATATCGTCACCTCTTTCCTAAATGTGTTCCAAAATATCAAATTTCTAAATAGTATATAGTAAGTTTATAGTGTCAAATACTTACATCTTATTCGTAATGTTTTTAACCGTTCGTAAAATGTCATAGACGTAAGTCCAAACATAAATGATAATCTGAATCGAGTAACAAACATATTTGCAACATTTATACTTAATGTAAAGGAGCTTTGTTTATTAATAAACGTCGTTTAAGTAATTTGTAGCTTTAAGCTCATCCAAGACACTCAGCCGTAAACAGTATCTCAGCAGTCAGCAACCATTACTCAGTCACAGCCTGGTTAACATTTCACAAGCCTACCCCTATCTTTCTCTCATTTATCATAACAAATTGACTCATTATGTAGGATTATCTTATACCAGCCACAAATTGACTCGATGTTTCTTGGTTAGTTAAGATGATTAGTGGTTGCGCTAATTCAATTTTTTGCTCCGATACATGGAAGTCATTAATTTTGTCACGTACATATTATGTGGGGGCAAAATCTGCGGGTCGGTTGGCGTGGAGATGTTTATCAGAGTCTATAATTTATTCCTTTGGGATTGTACCTTTGTCAATGTCGTTATTGAGAATGGGTCTGATATTTTTTTTATTAATATTATTCGGGCTGTTTGAAATAGATACAGAATTACTAATGTTCTGTTAGATAGCTTTACACTGAATATTTGTTATACAAATAAGGGACTCGCTATGAGAATAGAGTGACTTGAATATCTTTTTGTTGCGTTTTGGAATTCCTCTCAATATTTTGTATTAAAATTACAAAGCAAATGTTATATTGCGTTACATGTGCTTTCACACATCAACATATAATCCATATCAATATTATCACAGACTTTGTTTTGTCAAAAAAGATGTATATTATGATTTTTAAGAAGAATACATCTAAAGGACCCCTAAACGCTATTGTTTTAGAACATACACTTAATGCAATATTAAATGTACGTGTAGTCGCCGTCTCAACTTTCCAGACGGTAATGTAAACCCATCGTAAGCCACAAAAGCATCATGCAGCTAATTACCATCCCATAAATCGACGTGTACTCGTGTGGTGAGTCCATCGCACGTTGCATTACCATCAAGGAAGAACAATAGTCACGTGGGCCGTAATACCGGTAATTATCCTTCCCATATCGCCCGCATGGTGGGCAAATTTTACCGCATGCAACAAATTATTATGGATTCTGAACGGACGTGCTGTAATTTTTGGGTTTTAGTAATATTTATGTTCATGTGGGTGTTAAAACTAAGCTTTTACTTTAATTGGGATTAGGGATTAATGAGTGTGGTAATGTTTAATTATGTGTCAGTTTTTAAATGTAGATAAGTTAATGTTTATAATTAAATAAATGCACTAAATACTTATGGACGTCACACGTAAGTACTCTATCAAAGGCACTTTAACAATTATATGTTATGGTACATTAAATTAAATTAAATTTCATATTACATAAAAACTCTTTCGTATGAATTGCCATATTTTAAAAAAGCAAATATAGTACTTTGTCGTTACTTATAAAATGTTGACACAATATTACATTTAAAACAGGTATTCCATTTTTGTCTTGCATCTTTATTTATATTTTGTAAGTAATTAGTAGGTAAAGATATACCTTAAGGCTTGTGTGATTTTTCCAGATTTATTTCTTAGTTCATCAGACGTGTGGTTGTGAACCTTTATATGACAAATAAGCTTCTAGGATTGAACGCTGAATCCTATACGCACGTAAGCATTGTTTTCCCAAAGGATAATTATGAAATCCCTTATGGCAGAACTATCGATTGTTGTGTACTGGAAATAAAGTGAATAGAATATTCTATTCACAAAAAATACAAAGATTTATTTCCAGCTGCATTCAAACAGGAAGTATTTTTGGGCCACTAACCCGTAGCTTATTGATTTTTTACGCTACCAATACAATTTGTACGTACTTAAAAAATTACTATGGTCGTGCGTTCATGAGCATTTTTTGGTTCGATAAGAAATCTAATCTTTTCCAACCCCTCGTTTTTGGAGTCCATTAAACCAGTCCCTTAGTTTTCGCTAAATAATACACCGGCGGCTTTAGGGGGCAAAACAAAACGGCCGAGTACCGGAACTAAGCGCGCTAGTGTGCCACGGGGAATAGGTGTAGAAGCCTCATTGTACGTAGTTGTTGTGTCTGTAGATAATGTAGATAGTCAGTGATAATTTCGTAATCTAACTTCAAAATGTTAGTTTATGAAAATCCAGTCGGAGTTATTAGAAAAAATTGTAAGCGCTCTTTTTTGTTATATTTTTATATGTATGAAGAACATAAGTCACGAATTAAAAGCTATTAGTTTGTTTATTGTTATGGAAATAGTAAATGCTTTCACAAAAATAATTGGGAGAAAGTAATCAGAATAATATACAATGCAAAAGTAATTCTAGAAGCTGCTATTCTACGGTTATATAAACAAAACAACTACAGTTGTCGTAGTAAATAATCGTAATGGACGTTAATTAAAATTTGACGTGCAAATTTAAATTAACTTAACTATCATTCGTTGCCGTTCACAATTTTCTTTATGGGACATAATGCGTATTAAGATAGCATTTTTCGTATATCTGTGATTTTTACTAAATAATGGGAAAATTTGAATTTGGGGAGGACAACATTTGACAGGTCAGTTAGTAATATTATCCATTTGCAACAACAGTGTGACATCTTGAAACCTCGATTTTTAGAAGATGGTTTAATAACCTAGATCTTTGGAACTTTTTAAATAGGTATACCACGTAATACTGTTAGAGCATATGTTACATTAACTATTGTTACAATATTATTTTTTTAAGATAAACTACACGAAATAATCACGTTTAAGAAAAAAAACTATCCTAGCTCGCAAATATTTAAATTCTAAATTCAAATTCAAATATTTTATTTCACTGTATGGTATTTACATACACTTAATGAATTATTGACGGTATTAAATGAGCCTATAACTTACCATGGAACCGCCGAGACGTGCGTTACGTAGCAGATGTGCGCCTGCGGGGTGACTCACGACGACTCAATTACACATTCGATAGTCGATGCTTCCCGGACCCGTGTCGATACGAGAACTATTAGGCATGGACTGGGATATTGTTCTATGAGTGCGTTTAAATCGTTTGTTTCCCCTCAAGAATACAAAAATCTTGCAGACGAAAATGTGTATTTTGGTTATTTTTTGGAAACCGTTTTTATATTTTTTTATTTTGGACGTGTGTGCATAGTAAAATAGTTCGTACGGCCCATTAAAATCCAAGTCCAATCTCAAACACGATTAAATCTGACGTCTGTCTCGCATCGCTCGTATACATGCGTTGCAACTTTTGAGTACTGAGATGATAACCTAGCTTGTAAATGTAGCCGGTAACCGCTCCTATGCAACCAAAACATAATAATTACTTTACGGTAGATTAGGAGGGTGCTGGTGGTACATCCAACGTCGAACTATACCAAGTGTAAAATTACAGATATATACTTACATATTTAACATATTTACATACTAAGTTAAATTCAGTACAAGAATTCGAAACTATAAATCGTGTAAAGAATAGAACAGCTAACTTACAACACTGGTGAACCAATAACTTTTTATTAATAAACAGCACAAGAAAACTCAAACTCCACACATAACAAATCAATAATCAAGACGCAAAAAAAAACTACCGTCTTCTGTTTTTTACTTTCTTCTGTTTTTTTTTCTATCTATTCTATATTCAAGTTTCATAATCAGAATTATCTTTACTAGGTGTTACCAACAATTGCCATTGTCATTGGGAGCATAGGTCTCGGGTAAATGTGTAGAGTGTAGACTAGTTTCAATGTTTTCGATTTGAAAGCAGCTGTCAATGTAGTAATTTTATGTATATTTTTGTATCTGCGATGTTATTCGATAATGATTGGCTGTTTTCTTAGATGATGTAGATATTTTTAATTTTATCAAACAATGTGTATTTATTATATGTGTATTTGCTTACACTTCGACAATAATGCTATGTTACGGTAACCTTGACGTGATGCTGTAACTAAAACAGTATGCAGAGTTTCCATCTCCTCAATAACTAGCTGTAAACTGTTAAGGTTTATTGAATACTGTGGAAGGATTGAAGTGTTAAAAACATTCCGATTTATTAAGCCATTTTAGAACTATCCATAGAGTGAAGTGAGATAATACATATAATTACTTTCAATAGGTAAGTACGTAATGAAAGTAATCAAATTTTATGTTTAATATATCTTCGAAAGGTACAATAAATTTAAAATTAAGTCTTTTTTTATTGTGAAAGAGTAAGAAACGAGCATGCAGGCCACCTGATGTTAAGTGGTCACTGCACCCATGGACAACCACGTCCAATCTCAAATAGAATAGAAGTTCTATTTGAGGTTGGACGCGGATGCGTTCCTACACTTGAGGACTAAGATGGTCGCCTCCAATAATGTGTATCCGGCAACCACACCTTCCCAACCGAAACACAATACATGAAGAACATATTGCTTTACGGCGGATTACGAGGGTGGCGGTGGTACCGTCCCAGGCGAGCTCTAACAGCTCTACCACCTGGTAGTTTGGTCTTCTTTTATAATAAAATATTAACAATGTATGTTAAGGTACAAGAAGCAATACTTATAATTAAAATTACGTAACATAATCCTTACACGGCATTTACGACAAAACTGGCAGGTAACAATATTATGCGGGGAACCAACCAACAACGGAATAGTTTAATACGACATTGTACACGTCCTGTCATGTATAGTAGAGATACCTTTACAACGGAACAATAATGGGCTTAAGTTTCGTAATCTTTTAGCCATTTAAGCTAGGTTATTGCCTTCAGAACTTAAGTGCTGCTTCCACAATTGACGCGTCCTACACAACACCTACCCAGAATACATTTTCTAATTCAATCTTTCCTGTTCAGCCAGCCGCCTGTCTCGACCTTCCGCTTCGAGCTGAAGTTATTACCATAATATAGCACTCCGAGTCTCGCCCTGACGTACACCACTTATCTAAAAGTTCCTTGTTTTGTCTTACATTGCCTCGTCGCTAAAAGGAAATACTTGTACAAATAAATAAACGTCGCCCTTAAACGCTTGTCATTGTCAATCCGTGCGTTGATCTGATGTTCTTTTTATAGCTATGTGTTGCAAGCCGTGTTCTCGAAATTGACCCTTATCTTCGGTGATTTTTTTGGTCACACATGTTTCGGATTAGCACTTCAGGGAACGTTACGATTTGTCGACCTACCGCAGAACTATGTTATAAACTTTCGACTTAAGCCTCTGTAATGCATTGCCGTGTTCTCAGTATGCTTACTCGTAGTTTGTAGAGTTGCTTCTTTGAAAACGATGCTATTTTTATCTCCCAAGCTCTAAGTTTAGTCATAGATCAATATGACTCAAGATAAAACGAAGCTCAATACGCCAACTCGGCAATTGACAGGCTAGCAAAATACGACATAATTAAATTTAATTAACCTTGCTGATACGTTTATTCTGAACTATAATTACATCGTTAGGAAACGATACTGTCATGCGACATAAATCTGTTGCTGTCATTATTTATGGCATGTTATTATCGTGTTTGATTCAATAAATGCAAGACAGGTTGACGTTACTTGTAATCAGAGTTCATTCACCTTTCACTATGATCAATAGCCATGATTGGACTCGATTATTCAATTATGTATTTATTTTTCTTTATTCTTTTATTGAATACAGCGTAAAATTTGTTGCGTTTGAAATCCACAACTAGTAAACTTGTATGTCTTGTATTCTTGTCGTATTTCTTGGAGCATATCATAAATTCAAATAGAATTGAAGTTTGAATGAAATCAGACATACTTGCACCTAATATTAAGAGATCGCTGCGGTTAATGGACATTGCAATTTGGAATTTACATCTATACTCAAATAGGAGTAAGATCTGAGGTAATACGTTCATTTATTGCTATTCTTGAAGATGAAGATGGTGTCTCTTGTAGGTATAACTGTCAACCATATCACTTCAACTGGAATACAAGGTTTGCTTTACGTATGTTTATGAAACCAGCAGTAGTGTTTCTCCATGCGAACTATTATTCTACCATGTGTACCTATCTAACACTAAAACTTGTATCACAAACCAGTAGATATTTTTCCTTTAATAACCTGAACTATTTTTATCGAATTGTCTCGTTTTTATTGCCTTTATCATGATGGTGTATCTACGTTCAGTTGATGTTAAACTATGGACTATGATATGAAGTACAAACATTGTGAGTGGTTCGGCAGTTGTCCTGTTGGTATTGTCAACAATATTTCCAGAATTTCAAACGAATAAAACAAGTTTGAACAAACATGTCACAAGAATCCTATTATGAACAGAACAATGTTGGTTGACATTGCAGGAACTCGCGATAGTTTGTATAGCACAAAGGTAATTGTGACTGCGAGTTGTGTTAAATTTTTTGTATTTTCCTTCTTTACATAGAAGTGATGCTTCATAATCAATCTAATACAGTTGAACTTTTGGATACAGATCTCCTCACAAAATGTGAGAGTTGAAACCCCAATTTACCTTGCAGACCAAATGCGATTTAGTACACGTCACACACCTTTGATATCTTGTAGAGAACTTTTACGAATGCCGGTTTCACCCACCGTTAAAGCAAGTGATAATTAAGTCCATAGCTCCGTTAAAAAGAACTTCTGCATCTGAAGTGGTTATCGGAAATCGAATACTTCATAAAGTATCCAATATTCTTACAACTATAGAAAAGCAAAATACATAATATAATTTTATTATCATATGACATACAAGAGATAATTTGCATCGCATAACTTTTAAATGCAATTTAAAAGTCAACAGCAAATTTTAGCAGCCTCAAAATGAAACAAAACGAATAAGACGCTCTTCCCAAATTCTAACAAAATCAACATACCGACGAAAATATTTATGTGAGAGCAAACCAAACATTAATATTCTAGTTCCCAATCTAAACACAGTATCGTTGAGACAGTTGTTTGCACAATGATCTTATTTCTTTTCATTTAATCTGTGACGGGCTACAGCTGGCTCCGGGGTTGCCATAGTAGATTATCGCGTAGGGAAAAAAGGGGACGCTAAAAACTATAATTATACACTCCAGTTGCTTTTAGGGTTTTAAAGCAAGGATATGTTTTATAATAGACGCACTTTACTTGATTCTATTGTACTGACTGTCTCGTGTGAATGTCGCTGTCTTCGTGCAATTTTTGAAAATGGATAAGCACTTATGTAAGTTTTGTGTTATATCTACATAATGCACATAAGTAGAGATGTAAGTGTAACTACGCGTAAGTTAATGATTTACAGTATGTAATTCATCTATTCGTTATTATTAAGGCAGATATTGAAATATTTATGCATTTTAATTCATAACAATTAAAATTTCCAAAAAATTAAGAGAAAGTGTTTTGAAGTGAAACCATCATATTTTGATGGAAAAATATTAGTCACATTTAAAATGCACCCGTACGTTGTCACACGAATACGTCAAGATAATAGTTTTCTATACTATTCGTACGGGAGAAGATAATATGAGAATACTAGAAAATATGAGTATTATAATTATTTTACATGTATAAAATATTTAAGCAAAACAAGGATTATTACATTATATTTCATGTTTAATTGTATTAAAGAAGTGTTACTTTTACTTCTTATATGGAAGTAGGTACTAGTTGATACTTTAAGAGTTATTAAGGTGAAATTTTAATAACAATTTCACATGAAAAACATAAAATATTTTTAAAATTTATTTCTTGTTTTTAGCCTGTCGTAATATACCAGTCTCATTGAGTTATGATGTTTGGTGAGCCTACCGCAGTCTCCAACAGCTGCTGCGTAGAGGACCCTTTAGACCCTTGAAGCCGTCAAGTACCACATTATTGAAGCGGGAATGTTCTGCTCTTATGCAAACTTCAACTTTCTCAGCGCTAATGCTTCATGTCAAAACGTTACTTTGTAATTCTGTTAGCGAATTCTTACAAAGGAAACGAACTTAACGATTTCAGTTTTATTTTAAAAAAATCTGTCAAGTGCGTGTGGAGTTATGAAACGGTTCCGTAGTTGGAGCAAAGTATCTCAAATATCACATGACGTATTTTATTAAACACAAATTTATTGGAAAATGTTTTAAGTGTTTTTAGCATAATTATGTATTGTTACAATTCTGTGGTTTCGCTCGCAATATGTAAATAATTTTAAAGTGCCATCAAAATTCGTTATATATTTTTTGCGCGAAAGATTTAATCACATCTATACATTTAAATAAACTTTCACGGTAAAATGTTATTAAGAGAGGATAGGACATAATATATGCTATACATAGTATTAGTATTTGTGTAAAATTGCTGGCATGCGACCTGATGAACACAAAATAAAGAGGTTTCCATTTTTAAGTGTTTGACGGAGGATCTTCAAAAAATGCCCACATTGTTCAAATTTGATGAAAATAACAATTGTTTTAATTTACACAAAGCGTTGCATCGTAAATTAGGTGCATAAATGTTCGGAATATATATTCAAAGCATTGTAAAATACTATTTTGGCGAAGCTTGTTTAAGCTGTTTCAATTATTACATTGTCGGCAATGGCTTGTGTGCAAGGGTGAAAGTGCCAATGTTCATTACTCGGTTGGTAAGTATATTCAAAATTTTGGAGTAGTGATATTATTTATAGAAGTTCTTTGGTGTATTGTTTGATTTAATAATGTAAAACATTTTATTTTATGTTACAGTATTATATAGTTATTTTTTGTCACAAATTAACAGATCAACAACATCAACATCTATACATATAATAAAACTGTAGAGGAGTTCAATTCTAGACATTTAATAAAAACTAAAATAAATACCCCCAGGGGTCTTCGCGTAAGTGACACAAGCCAAAAAAAAACATTTAATTTTCTCATAAACGGTGAAATTATCTTAAATTTTCAGTTTTCCAATCAATTGGCCATACGTTTTGTTGACGCTGCTGGTGACAACAAGGCTAGTTCAAATATCGCGTAGAGAATTACGATCTCTATGCAGCCTGGAATACGGCTAGGGTTCTTGCCACCATGCCGCATGGACACGGATTCCCTGTAGGTTATTTAAACTAGTTAAGGTTTCATCATAATGAATGTTTAGGCAGTTAGGTTAATTATGTAAATACCCAAACTTGAAACTAAATTCAATTTATATGTAATAAATTAACTTTCAGTTGTGTTTGCTTATCAATTTTACTGTATGATGATAGAGATACAAGGCTCTATCTCTTTAAAGATTATAGAGGCCTGTTATCTTTAATATTTAAAGTACAATGCCTCCTAAGTAGCGATTGAAATCTCTCTTCACTGTATTAATTTAATTGCATTTTAGATAAAGATCGCGATAGGCATGCGTGAAGATAACGAGCTCCAAGAACGCCCTGTAATGTCTATGAACTAATGACTATGTGCATTCATTAATGACATAAACATGATTAATGATTTGTAGTACTGGATGCATGGATAGTGTATTCTGTATATTATTAACTATATTTAAAAAAGGATTTCAATCCGATAATATATATTTTTGTGTTGATACATAATATTCTTACATTCTTTTTTATATTATAATATTATTTTAAAATATATTCTGTATCTTTTTAACCAACTAAAAAAAGAGAAGTTTTCAATCTGGTTGCACATTTTTTTCATGCTTGTTGACGCATAAATTAGTCATTTATTAAACAATTTCGATTTTTTATTTATTTAGAATGTTTTATTTTCTGTTTGCTTCTATAAAATTTGAAGACAAAAATACCATTCTCAAAAAAAGGAGGAACTACATTCGGTAGGTATTTTTGTGCTGTATTTCTTTTCGAATAACATTGTCATTTATTAACCGATGGAAATGAATTTGGAACTCTTTTTTATCTAGAAGTTTATCTTTCGTTTGTTTCTTTAATTTTGAAAAAATACCACTCCAAGGGTGAAAAATAGGGGAGTAAATTTTCTACTTTAGGTTTAAATTACAATTTGGAAATTTACCTATGAATATATGAAAACAATTTCAAACACCTCCGTCCGTTCGTTAGCTAATATTGGCTGCATGCCCAAGTATCATGTCAATGAGATTAAAAAAGTAGTAAGTGTATTTAACACTGTCTGCTACAGTGAATTGATATTCGGTCTGTGGCGTTTTATTTAAGCGCATTTCAGTTCGCCTAACGATCCAGCCGCCCTCCTGTCATGCCAATTGACTGCCGGCTACGTGCATACATTTATGATGTCTGTACTATACATATAAGCATACAATATATGTCGTAATACAGATTGTTTTGAGCTTTATTTCCTGAGAGTTAAAGTGATAATTTGAATACAGTGGAATGGACATATCGCAAGGATTTGTTATTAACCTGCACCTGTACATTCGTAGGGCTGATTGACAGTTATACTGCATTTACGAGCTTGGACCAAGACTTGAATGCCTATGCATCGTACAAGTGGAATATTTACCATACTAACAATACAATGTAATTTGAATGAATTAGTTATGTTTGAGTCATTAACAAAACGATATTTTGCAGTCCATCTGATAATTCGATTGTCATTTTTAACCGACCCGAGACTGGACAGAACTTAGGACGTAGCAATGCCCGTGATGAATCTTACGTAACATTCTTATTGTTTTGGCTTTTACGAGGGTTTTTACGTTAAAAGAAGTAGCAAAGAAGACTACAGACCATTTGGTTACCAAGTTGCTGCCAGCCTCAAATAAAATAGGGATACTGCATGAATTTGACTGAAGATTTTTTCAATTTTTTTTCAACTTTTAAGGACCAAGTTTGTAGTCTCAATAATCACACATATCGGACCATCCTGTTTGTAACGTAAAGCTTACTGCAAGTCTAATTTAGTGTAAGATATAATCAATTTATATCAATTTAGTTGACCTTGCCATGATTTGAATGAAGTCCTTGGATATTAATTAACATCTTTTATGATACTTTCACTTTTTATTCTATGGCTGAAACAACAAACCAAAAACCTTTTCTAAGGTTACATACTTATTAAGTAAATATAGTGAATATATTAAAAATATTTTTTTCTAAGTGCATTTAGTAGGAAAAAAGTATCTTTACTGAAAACTAGAGTGTGTCAAGTACGGATTCGTGTCAAAGCGTTCAATATGAAAGAGCCTTTGAAAATAGACGACGAGTAACTTTTTAATAAAGGAGATCATTTTAATATTAAATATACTATTATGCATAACATCCAATATTTGTTTGTGTCTAGTTACGGGCGCAATTTTACCTGAAGTTCAAGACTGCAAAAAATAAAGTCCTGTAGAGTTCCATGAAAAAGATGTTAAGACAGCAGAAACTATGGAGTTCGATTTGAGAGGTATCATTGCTGCATTAATTTCTACTTTTATTCTTGTGTATTGATGAAAAGGCGTGGTTGCCATTTCATGTAGCCTCTCATGTGCGTGTTATATGACGCTGTGGAGTTTAGTCCAGAATAGCGTTACGATATCTTCTGCTTGTAATAAGAGTCGATTAAAAGGAGTCTTCCGAGAGTGGGATTGGTAAGTGTGGAAGCTTGAACCGTTCCGGCATAGTGACCCTGGGAAGAATGTCGGTGTGAGTGGCCTCACACCGACGGTGGCGAAAATCGGTCCCTAAAGAGTCGGGGAAGCTCCCCGAATGTTCCTAATTAGGGCGTCGAGCAAGAGATCTTCAGTTGTTTTCATATCAAGATCTAGGTATTTTTCTACAACAGAAGGAGGCCACTGAAGGGTTTTTTAGTGGGTGGAAATCCTACATAACCTGCATTTGCTCCCACGATACTGAGCACTATTAAAAGGCTTTTCCCCAAGACAGAAAAATTGTACATATGACGCGATCGTATCAGTTTTCAACGGCAACGCATTGTTGGACTTAAGAAAAATTTCCATCATCTGAAGACCATCACATGCACGTCAACGCTGTATTTGTTCTTAGCATAATTTATAAATCTTAACAATTTGATACAACAGCGGAAACAATAAAACAGTTTACGTTATAAACATTTTATGTTTCCTTTTTGGATGCACTTTCATGTTGCCAATGTAAATCATATGGATTTTATAACAATACTTTAGGAAGTTGTCTCGTCATATTAAAAATGCATTTCGGAAAGGAGGACACTAAATATAATATTCGTTAGGAGTGTATGCTGAAATAGAATGGAAAGGGTTTATGCTAGCTCGTCTCCAATACGAAACACCTTACAAGTTGTTGGTAGTTTATTGAAGTTCTAAAAAAATCTGTGAAGAATCAACTTTGAATGGAAGTATTTTCATTTTGATTCTATATGTTTGTGAAGTACTCAAAGACGTATGAAAATTATTAAATTAAAAATAACGTGCTTGGTTTAATGTATTTAATTTTCAAGGACATAGAATAAGAAGAAGGTTTTGAATTCTAAATCGAAAGCTTGTTTATTTGTTTATTGATAATTTAATTTATGTTCTATAATCCGCATTGAGGCAAATGTTGCAAGGCACACACACACACACATGTATAAATAAAACAATGATGTTCCTATTCTGTTATGTATATACGGTTCCTGGGAATAAGTATTCACTCAACTTGAGTGAATTTAATAACTTTACAGAAGACTCTCAGGTATGTACATAGGTTTTTTCACTATATTTTCATTCACCGTCAAAGCAAGTGACAATCAAATAATTATATCCACTTAACCTAAAAAACAGGTACGTTCAGGGGAATTACACCTTGAAACCCGTGTGAGAGGTCTGGATCTTATCCATTAAGCTATTATAGCTGTTAAAGCATATAAGTAAAGAAATAAAAAACCTTGAACGATTTAAACCTTTGAATGCCTACGACAAATCGTACATGACTAATAATGTAACCATTACACTTAAAGTTGTCGGCTGTAATACCCTCTCTCATGGTCCATGCTCATAACAAGGTTTTACGGTGTATTAAATTTAATGAGCAATTATCAACCGTGGTTCCTATTTTAAATTTTTTGTCTGCTGTCTTAGTATTTTCATAGTTCCACAAGTTCGGATTAGTGAAGGTATATAAATAGTCCGCTACTTCTTTTGAAAGAATACTAATATTTTTCAATAATAGAACATTATAATATATTATGTAGGACTAAAGTCCTATCTGAGGTTGTACGTAGTCGCGTTGCTCCTATCGATTAAGTAGGCCGCTTTGCTTCTAAATGTAGTCGACAATCAGGAACGCATATTTTTTGCACTGATAACAATAAACACATCAATGCAAGTTACTAATAATTTTCTAAAAAATCAAAGTATGTTTGTGCTTTTTTTCTACTGTAAAATTTATTTAATTTAAGCGATTAAGCGACCAGTCCAACCTTTGCATATCAACGTCAGAGCAAGTTATGGGTACGTTCGAGCATTCGGGTATATTCGAGCATCAAAAGTTACATCAGTGACGTGAACGCAACATTAGCCAAGTCTCCCCTCGTGCCTCATACTGCGGCTCCACGGTCCATGAACTTTAACGAGCAATTACCGACCCTAGTTCCTACTCTACTTTAATGTTTCTGGTATCACCAGGACGCCGCCGGTTAGGCTTCTAAAGATTAAAAGCTTTCGCGAATAAATTGACATTAATGGCGATGAAATAGCTTAATTTTCCACTACTAAAGATTACCTTGTTGCGGTCTCATGAACGATGTAAATAGTTCTAATAAGCATGTAATGATAAGTAATTGTGGCTCTAAAAACAAATTACCTGTGCTTATGGACCGACATAACAACAATTTTAATAACTGACTTTTACTTTAGTGATGGTCGTATAAAAGTGGTATAGTTCAAACGTTATAATTAAAAGATAAATTATTGAGTGCCCATTCTGATACATCTTCATTACGAGGTATTGAAAAGAACTTTACCACTCATTACACGTTAGTAGTTATTTCAAATATATTATGAATTTCAAATGTCCATTTCAAAATGTCTTTTTTCATTAAAGGCAATAAAACTTAGTACTTCCTAATTATTTCTGAGGATTGAGATGGGTATTGTATATATAAACTTAGTCGGTTGTAGAACTATAATGGTACCTTATCACGAACATATTTATTTCTAGTGTAGTCTAGGAAAAGTCGGTTCATACACCTATGAGGCGACTATTATAGAGCTCAAATATGTTAATGCATGGGTGATATGGAAACTGAAGAAGAAAATAACCAGACTTAGGCTAGATACATTAATTTATCATTCGTATCTATCAACAATTGCCCCCGCCACCGCATTTTAGCCCTAACATCGAGCCATGCATCTAGTAACAAATACATAACAATTAATAATCGGTATTCATGAGTACCCGATACATAGTAAAATGTAAAATACAAGAGTTGGGTTAAATATGAAATTTATTATAGCTGTTTACTGTATGTATTGTTGTATAGTGTGATCTCTTGTAATTACGTGGACTGTATGCTCGTACGTTACTCCAATTTTATATAAAAAGTGAGTCGTCGACCATAAATTATTGTATTTTATGCAATTATATAAAAACGATTTTGTTAACTGCGTGAATGCAGTTTCCATCACTTATGTTGTCACTCAAAGAATCCAATTAGATATTTAAGTGGGTTATGTTGAATTACTTTAACCTACTTATTAATAACATGCTGGCGTAAACTTGTAAACTAATTTACATTCTTTGAATGCCTGTGAAGTAATTAATATTAACGTTGACCCAGTAAGTATCTACTTATTCTGAATTCTTATGATAAGATCTAAACGCTCTTTGCTTATAAATGGTATCTATACACGTAAATAGGATTGAAATGTCTGTCTGTGGTTTTGAAATAGTTTTAATAATGCTTTACTTTGCTTAAACTGATTGAAAAACGAAAAATGTCGTATATTTTTATGTGAGAAAAGTGGCAAACGAGTGTGCATGTTACTTGATGTTAAATAGTCGTTACCCATGAACATACGTATATAATCTCAAAGAAGACCCAAGTTTTACCTTGGGTCGTAGATGCATTACTGCTGGACTAAGTTATCCGGGCTAAGATGGTTGCTTCGCTAATTGTATCCATCAACTTATTGCGTGGTATTGGAACAAAGAAACAATGTAACCCTTTTTATTTCTCATTGTTACGCACGGTTCTTTCTACGAAACTAGGTCTTACTACACTTCGCTATCCCAATGTGGATTGGTGGAGATAGCGGATACTGGTAAACTTATCTGTCGGATTTGTAAGTAGGGTATTCAACAAGGTTTAGCAATAGCCATCTATTAATAGCAACCGGTACCGATTGCTTAACGTGTCTTCCGAAGAATGGGTCCGTGCATTAAATTTTTGCCAATAGCTTTCATCTTTCTAATTCCTAACTGCTTATCCGTCTACGATTATGATGATGATATGTTTATGATTTATTTTGAGTAAAAAACTTTTTATATATTTTTGCCAGGATTAATCTAGGAAATGGCCGAATCGCATTTTATACAACGTTCGTATAAAGTAAGCGAAATTTTTGGAAAGTATATTATTACTTTGACTTTTACCCCATGAAGTCAATTACATGCTGGAGAATACGCACCCAATGCCGCGATAGGTGGTTTATCTTATGTAAAAAAACCATACACATTCCCACATATTTTGATTATGGCTGCACAAACATCGAGGGTTTTATGGAAACAAGCATTTCCCGTAAAGCGGGCCTACATATCAAATTTTAAAAAATTTCGTTGAGGTATTACATGAAAAATATTTTACCAACGCCCATAAAACAGGTTATCCGGCAAAATGGCTGGTATTGAGTTATTTTATTGTTTTAAAAAGGATTAAACAACAAGCGGGGAGATTTTCAAAACAATCCGGAACGTTGAGCTAACCGCAGGGGTGTTGCCATAGCAACGGGTGAATTTTGACTGCGAAGGTATACGTACAAAATGCGTTGCCTCTCGATACAAAGAGAGATATTTTGCATAGTTTGAAACTTTGATAGTACACTTGAATACCTCTAGAGATTTAAGTATACATCATCGTGATTTTCGAAGTGGGTGCATTTTTGGAGTAACGCGGTTTAATACATATACTTTTATAATTAAGAAATGAAAAAACAATTTTAATTTAAAAAATCGTTCCTTAGAGAAAATATTATAGCACAAAATACGGTATATAAAAAAAACTACAGCCTTAACAGATGTATTAAGTACACTTATACATATTAAATTATTTAGATTATTTTTTGCTATGCCGAGCAATGCAATATTGTCGTGTTAGGAACCGTCTCAGCGTCAGACGCAGTTAAAGAATCTGCGTCGCTGATTTACAATAGGGCGGCGCTGATTATCTACTGTCGGACAATGATTTCCATTCATTATTGGTGTAGATTTTTCTCTTTATTTCGTATGAATATGATTTTAAGTGGTTATTATTTATTAATGGGAATTAGTATCTGAGTAACTTTAGATAGATTAATAGATATTTAGATAGATTTTTTTATAATAAAAGAGTAAGAAAGGGACATGCAGGCTACCTGATGTTAAATGGTCATTGCGTCCAATCTCAAATAGAACAAAAGTTCTATTTAAGGATAGACGCGGATGCGTTCTTACTCTTGAGGACTAAGATGGTCGCCTCCAATAATGTGTATCC
>DWON01000714.1:0-29961 GCA_018251015.1 Phocides pigmalion okeechobee
TTATGAGGGTTTAAATAAGTTAATACACCGATCTGAAAAATGTATTCATCTTGCAGGAGAATATGTAGAAAAAGAAACATAATTTTGACATTCTATCTTCCCTTCTTGTCCCTCATTCCGCGAACTTAAAAACGCACCCTCGTATCATACTGTTTTGTCGACCCTATTGATAAGACCCTGTATTATCATCACCCAATTTTCATTTCCGTGTGGCTTCAGTTATCTACTGTTTGTAATTAAATATTGCAATTATTGCTTATTGATATTCAGATATTTTATCAATATCTAAAAACTATATATGTCGTAGATAAGAATCCGAGAATCCAAGTCAATAAAAATGAAATCGTAAAAGATAGTGACGTCTATGACATGCGTTTTCGCGGGAGATATTGTTATTTTTTGACGCGCGAGGACAGAATCGTGTGTGGAAGTATTAAAGTGAACCGATCCTAATTTATCTTAAAAACTTTATGATTGTATTGTAATTACGAAACAGTCAGTTTTGACCATTTCATTGTTACATTTAGAAAATAATTTTAATCTCGAAGATGACGGCGTGCGCCCTCAGTCGTCTCTGACGCGACAGGCAGACAGACAGACGCGACGGGGGTCTTTGTTTTGTATATATAATTTGTTTTAACATCCGCAACATTTAAGTTACTATATCGGTCTGTTACATACCAGGTTAAATAACTGCCAGACAGTACTGCTAGTAATTTGAACGACAACGAGATAAACGAAAGTGCAGGCCATTAGGCGTTAAGTGTTCGCTGCAGCACATGAACAACTACATACAACTGCAAGCAGATCTGAAGTTTTCTGAGACCGTACGTAGATACGTTGCTATTCCTGAGAACAATGGTTATCTTCTCACTTCTAAGTGTGGCCAGCTACAGTACTTAGCTTGTCAAAAAAAACAAGAGATGCTTCACGTAGGATTTTGAGGGCGGCGATGGTAACTACCCGTACAAATTATAGTTTTAAAATCTTACAAATTTTAACATGATTTTCGATCGACATATATTTATAGATTATAGAGAGATATCATTGAAAAACAAACAACGTGATGCCAAACATTGACCCTGTAATCTGAGTTTCGCTAGTATTGGTGATAAGTTTGTGATATGATATTCATCCCGCATACGTAACCTTACGTACGTCGTGCGTTGTGGGTGGCGGAGCGTGCCCACAGATAGCTGCGAGGACACTCGCATGCGTAAGCCCTACCGGATGGCCCAGTCTTTCATCGCATCTTGCGCTGTTCTCATCTCCTGGTACTGAGAATTAGATCTCTAATAAAAATGGCTTTAATTGTCGCGCATAAGATGCCTCTTGTCGAATTGCCCGCACGTAAAAAGAAACGTTTCTTGTACAACGAGTTAATTGGTCACTTTTTTAAAATTATAATGTGAGTTTTTTATATATTTATTGATCCACTTATTCTTAGGATACGTTTGTGAGAATTTGGTGAAGAATTTAATAATATATTCGGCTTTATATGAAAGTTTGGATTCAAATTGAAAAATCAGATTTTTGAAAGGCCGCGTGTTACAAATTTGTTATTTTCATTTAATTTATTGGTAAGAAAGATACTTTGTGGACATAAAAGCCTGAAAGATCTCTTTAATGTTTTCAAAGGTGTGTGAATTTTCGTATGTGTCAGTCAGTGTGTCGACCTTAATCTTTTTCATTTTGAGAGGAGAAACGTATTCAGTATCGTGACTGTAATGGAATTAGTGAATGTGTATTGTCGTGTATTTATGTGAAAGTAAACGTTTTAAAAGTTTTTTTTTTATACGAAATTGAGTATAATTCACTATTCACAATATTTCGTGTCGCGCAAATAATATTTCATTGTAAGTGAATTGAATACAATATAATAAATATGTTATTGCATATGATAATTGAAAGGAGCTCGAGTTAGATTATATTGATCTTTTTGCTATTGAAATAATACATAAAAGTAAAAAAAATAACGCACCGTTTCTTCCAATCACGCCAATTTCATGGTATAAATTTGTAGAAAATCACTCAAGCTCCAAGAAAAGTATGAATTCAATGCACATTGCATGTAAACGTTAATTTTAAAATGTTGTGGATTTATTGAGTGCATCAATATTACTCTATCATGTGGAGCAAATATCTTGTTTCTACCAACCAACGTTGTCAGTAATCTAAAGCATATTGGAACGCAAAGTGGAATTTGAGTCGGATAATTTGTTACTTGCAGGCAAGTTTTAGAAGGAGTACGGTACGTGCACAGCAAGAGCATCGTGCACCGCGACCTCAAGCCTGAGAATATCCTGCTGGATGACCAGCTTAACGTCAAGATTACCGACTTCGGCTTCGCCAAGGTGCTCAAGGATGGAGAGAAGCTATTTGGTGAGACGATTCTACACTAATAAAAACATATTCCGTGCATGTCCGTACGCGAAGCCCTGCCCTGTAGTGGGGCGTAGGTATACTGCCCCATTTTTATGTTAAACGTAAGTACCATCATCACACTTATTTTTGTTGTGGTAACTTTGATAGTTTAAATTTTAACAGGTGGTAGAACTATAATTCGACTGGACAGGTACCGGTTACACTTTGATGCGAGGCGACCACCCGAGTCCTCATGAGAAGTATCTACTTACAAGTTCCGATAGCACTTCCATCTTGTTTGAGGTTATACGTGGATATCTGTGGGCTACACAGACCACTTAGCTTTTGCTATTTTTCCGATATAAAAAAGTAAATCACTAATATAATTAGTATCATTATGGTCGGGTAATTAGAAATAATTTATTTAATTATTTGAGAAATACCCTAAATGCCGGTAAGCAGTCGGTATTTTGCAAGAATACTTAATATTAGCGATAGTGGTAAGAACAATACATATGCTACGTGTTGTATGAGGACAGGTCACGCTTTGCCGCGCCATTATGCAGCTCCGGTACTCTTGTTACATCTGGTTTGGACAAAGGAGCAAAGTCGAGCAGATCTTTATACCTGCATACGAAACACGTTGGAATGTTACTCCGAAGTAATATTATACTATCCTTTTTAATCAGCATAAAATAACGCTGCTGCTTCTCAATTCATTCTATGTTTTCGTAAACCAAAAAAGAGGAAGTAAACGAATTTTATTGAATTTTGTTGTACTTGAGGATGCATTAGTGTAGACTTTCTTAAATATAATTATTTGTGGAGGTTTATTACTCCCTTATTCAATCTTGTACATCCAAAGGAAACCATAATATCTATTTCAAATGAATATGGATTCTTAAAATTGTTGAATATAATTTTAGTTTTTTGTAGTAGCCAAGAATGTGTTATCACCGTCACCGTAATCAAAGTCTTATTTGATGACGATTTTTTGCTACTCCTGAGAGCTCAGATGTTCGTCTGATTCATGTGTCGACACTAACCATTTAGTTAAGAAACTATGGACATGCTTAATACTGCAAATGGGCGCGATGTTCCCTTTCAAGCCAAACAAGTTCTAAAATGGAGAAAATTGATATCATCTAAGTAGAACGCGTTCGAAAAAGGTTACATTAATTTGCTCTGATAACGTGGTTAAATTCTGCCGGTTCTGCCTGTCAGAAAAATTAATTATCACTTACGGTTTCATTGTGAAAACATGCTAAAAATCGGAAAACATCACGAGGCAACCTGTAGTCCAGGAAGCTCTAGATAAAGTTTTTAAATATTATCAAGTTGTATTATTAGTAATTATGTGGCGGATTTGATGTGCTAAGCGTGGTTTGTTGCCAATACTTCATTCTGAGAGAAGAGCCGTGCCCAACAGTGCGACACTAATGTTTGACACTGTATCTTTCAGAGCTGTGCGGTACACCGGGATATCTTGCCCCGGAGACACTCAAAGCGAACATGTTCGACGACGCGCCCGGGTACGGCATGGAGGTCGATGTGTAAGTACTACTAATATACAATTCTTTCGCTCTGATGACATCAGGTGGAAATATTAATGAATTAATTCCTTCCTGTAAGTAGTGCCTGTATGTAATGTATAGGAATAAGCTTACACGCATGTATACGAGGTAGAATGTGTAGGTCTTAACAGTATCAAGATTTTACAGATGCAAAATTCTGTATTACTTGAATAATATTACGCTTTATTTATATTTAATTTGTCGAACATGCCGTGGGTACCCGGTTAACGTAGGGAACGCGAGGTTCCGTGAGGGAAAGCCCGTATGAAGGACGTAATTCAGACACGCCGAGGTTTTCTTTGGATTTCCAGTTGACTATTATATAACCCCTTATTAAACGTCATTAATAATAAAACTTCAAACCACTAGTCTTCCACGGAATACTAACCTCTATTGGAAAATGTGGGTAAGTTGTCATGGATAATGTGGGATCTTCGGCTATTCAATCCTGTTCAAAGTTAATTGTATTGATGTCACCATGTTGATAATATACTTAGTAAATAGTTGTCGACATCATAAAATAAGTATGATATTAAAACGATTGATTTGTTTTATTTCAGTTGGGCCTGCGGCGTCATAATGTTTACTTTGTAAGTGACTTTTGAATAATATGAAATAGGCATATACCGAAATGATATTATTTATCTAAAGACATTCCTTTATGTTTGTGTTGAATGAGTTTGGATATGTGTATGTACAAAAATTCTTTTCAGAATATATCAAATCTTTCATAATCCGCCCGATGTAGTTTATTTTGCGTATTATGGTTTTGTTGTTTTGTTGATCATTATGATCACAGTTTACTCGTGTATCGCGGCGGAACGTTTGATTGATTATCCGATGTTTGAACGACAATTATCGCAAACGATGCTCGCTAATTAATCAGACGTCGGTTGATTGAGATACGATTTCCAAGTACTTATCGGGTTCAAACAATTATCTGCTCTAGATATAGAAGTACTTAATTTTTACGATTACTTGATAACCATGATGTTAATGGCATATTCTTAACTAGTATTGGTTATTATTAGTTCACGTGTATTTTTTTATTAAGCGTTTTATCAGATTTTATAATTGAAAAAAGTACACATGTTTTATAAAATTAAATAGAAAGAAGGCAATTGATATATAACTATTATATATATTATTACTTCTCATACTTACTATACTAACATTAATTCTTCTCTGTACACAACATTCGACGTATAACCGGTGGGAATGAAACATACAAACAAAAATGCCACGTAAACACAATTGAGACAACTTTTTTAATTATAGACATTGAAATGAAACGAATACGAAATGTTTAGTAAAGCTTACTGCAATAGATTAGTGAAAACAGAAAATTGTTTCTAAGTTTTTGAGATTTGATCGAAAAAATACACAGATAGACAAAAATTGTAACAATGAAATGTATGGTTTCGGGTTTTATTCCGTCAATATCGGTACCTACTAATAGATTTTCTCATATATCCTCAGACGGTAAGTGTTTATTGGCGTCCATGGACATCTGTAATCAGAACCTTAAAAACATGAGTCACAGAAGCGCTGTCAGTCCTGAGTCCATGGTGGTCGCCTCATTTGTAAGCGACTCTTCATGCTATGCATGTACATTTTTATGTATGAGCTTGAAGTTTAACGGTAAAAATGGTCTGACGGTGGTATACCCCCGGTCGTATCCAGTAAGTTTTACCATCGTGCAAATTGCTTTTAACCAAACTGATTAATTCGACACAACAGACTGATAAATATAGTTTCACTATGAAAAACAACCAAGTTAACAGATTGCTATTGGCTAAAATTGAATTAAAATGTGTTCAATGTTTCGGTAGGCTGGTGGGATGCCCGCCATTCTGGCACCGCAAGCAGATGGTGATGCTGCGGAACATCATGGAGGGGAAGTACTCCTTCACCAGCCCTGAGTGGGCCGACATCTCAGGTACGACATTGAAAAACTATCTGAATAATAATTGCCATCATTACTAATCACTAATCTTAAGCTTTGCTCAACATGTGGTCAATTATCCTGTGGTTCATTTATCCTTACAACAAACCAACATCTCGCTTAAATTTGGTATTTCGGAACAGAATTATTATTATTAATGGTTGTTTTAAATAACTATTCGGCCGTAAAAGGAAACCGTTTCAATTCAGATAGTTTTTGGAGATGGTGATAAGGTCCTACGCCAGCTAAAACATGTTTCTATACAATTGCAGAGACCATTTAACATCAGGTGATCAGCGCGCAAAAATAATTTGTGTCAATAAGTCGTTCTTAAAATGAAAAAAAAAGTTGAATATAATTATTTCGCTATGTCGTAGCGTCTGGCGGACCATAACATACGGAATATACGAATAGCTAATGTACGCAAGTATACCTGATTTTTGTTATTAGTCCATCAACCATCTAATTCCGACTGCGCCCGATGTTGTTTAACATGTAGATCTTTTACGAAGTACATAAGTAATTTTCAGAGGACCCAAAAGACCTCATCAGGCGGTTGTTGGTGGTGGAGCCGAATGAGAGGATCGACCTTGACGAGGCGTTGACGCATCCCTTCTTTAACACGATGGTGAGTGCGCTAGAGGCCATGCACCGCTTTCTTGGATTACATGTAGTATTATGTGGGCAAAGTAACCAAAACAAAAGTTTTGTTACGTTATATCTGTTAGGTTAGTTGCGTAAACCGGCCGTTAAAAGTCCACTCTTTCATACGGGCTCTCCTAAAAGTAAGGCGGTGCTACAAACTGAAAAAAATATTGATAATAGGTGTAATAAATTGAAACATATGCAAAACAGTCGGTGGTAGAACAACACTTCAACCGGGGAGGTGCCACCGCCGCCCATATAACCCTCTGTAAAGAAGTTATTGTGTTTTTGATTGGAAAGGCAGTCGCCGGCTACACTGCAAAGCGACCGACGCAATCCTCAAGAGTAGCCATGTATGCATGATGCCAGACAGGATTTAAGTCCTATTTGTGCTTGGACGTAGATGTGTATGGGCTTCAGAGACCATTTAACATCAGATGGCCTGCACGCTCGCTTACTACTTTTCCAATATAAAAAACACTAACAATGCTTCTGCTATAGGAGAACGGATAAGATAATTTTATTTATTTATCTTTTTTAACGAACCATAAAGTCTGAAGAATATTTATACAGGTTGTCCATATTGGGTGAGGTGGTGTTCGCTTCTTGGCTTAGATGGCTTAGATCCCATCTCTATTTTTGATCCTGTTCTCTGATAAAAGTATGTTTGGTTACTTTGGCTATACAATACAAATGTAATAATAAATACATTCATATGCTTCTATTCGTTTTTCATTATCTGATAAGGAAAATCTTGTATTTTTCTAATATCTACATATTTTTACTTTTGAAAGTTGTGTCCACTTTTTCTTTGTAATTGGTTTCACAAAGAAATTTACATAATAGCCGCATGCACTGATATACATTTTCTTTTAATTTTGCAGTGGCTACCAATGCTTCGTCAAAAATTCTATTCGAAAACAGCAATTGTGATTAACACGTACATTATGGTTGCGTTATACGAAGCACAGTAGAGCTTATGCCAAATTCCTAAATGAAGGTTCCTAGCACAAAGTACTCTTTTTTATTTTTTTTTCTCGAAAGTAGAGCTATGTATTACATTGTACTGGGAACGCAGAAACCACACCCGTATTCAATGCACACAGACACATTCCGTCCTAGTTGTGAGCTATTACTGTGACTATGACATAGTTCTGAGCTAATAGCTACGGAGGGAGGTGTATGACTCTTGCAATGTTCTTCGCTCCTGGTAGTTGTGGGACCAGGACATGACGCCGCTCAAGAAGTCGCTGTCCACCGCCAGCCGAAAGATGTCCAGGATCGACCAGTTAACCTTGGTAAATGAACACTTGTACAATATGTGGGTTCGCGAAATGCATTATACATTTAAGGATGCGCTAGTCGCAAGGAAATTTTGTCGGTAGACGTTTTTAAATCGTTTTGGTATTTTGTCTAGCGTGACATCGGAATGTATAGGTGAGAAGCGCGCAATTTTTAAACATTGATCTGTCTTCGTGCACAGTCTATTGTAAAAAGTTGATTACGTAAAGTACCAAAGGAATTCTTTTTTTATGTTATTCGAACCGTCGCATTAATATAATTCGCTTCTATGGAAGTTAATTGAGAATTTTCATATTCCTTATACTTACTATGATACCAAAAGTATGTAATAACTAATGTAGTTTTTTTTAAACTTTCATTACCATTCAGTTTTATTTATAATAATCAGTCTACTGCATCCTTAAATGTAACTAATTTAAAATGATGATGTATATACGATTTCTGGTTAGCTGTAGATTGAGAGGCCATTAATTTGAAAAGAAATACCATCAAGTTATTTGAATGACTTTGACATAAATTCCCTAAAGACAATATAATTTTCGAATAAATTTTTATATAAAAATACATATGTAAATAATACATGTCATCTAGTTTTTATTATTTAAAGCTTGCTGGTATTTTGTTTTATATACGTTGTCGATAAGTATATTGTATGAATATGCAAAATTTATGTAAAAACATCATTAACATAGTTATATTTTTATTTTGTGTAAATATCTGTATGTAAAATATTTGTAATACTTTCCTGTGTATACCTTCGTACAATATTGTATTCCTCATGAGTTCTTCATTGAAATCGGTAAATAATTGTGTCAATTGTACATTATAAATATATAACTAACACTGGGATTATGTGGTACACTTAGACGACACGAAAAATCAAATATTTACACTACATGGTTTACACACACACACACACGTAGTTACACTCACAGGCTCAGGTGAAATGTCAGATTTCAAGTAAGTTTCCAGTCATTTGCAATTTAGAGTTTAATATTATTCTTATCAATATACGCAGTTGATCGCCGGGTCGTACGTTTTTTAGTGTTCGCTCCACGTATCGCGATGATACGTCGAATGTACGTTCGATCACGATACCGGCAGTGTAACATTAGTGAGTCATTAAAATGAGACGTTTTTAAAAGGTTCACTCTAAGAGTAACTTTAGGCGCTATTTCCTTTGGCATCGTTATATATATAAACAGTCTTACTATAATTTTAGTTTTATTTTCCTTGAAAAACAAAAATTTTCAATGTAAATTAAACATGTTTTAAATTTTACCTACATATTATTATGATACTATGGTCGACTTTTGACTACAGGGCGAATTTAGTACTTATTTGATATCTGACTGCCGTACAAGCACCACAATCACAATCCACACTTGCTTGTAATGCTTTTAGCTTTTGTTGCATGACTGAAGCACGCACTTGTTTTGACTTTTCTTATATTTTCATGGGTTTTCTTTGTTTATTCATCGTTTTATTGTTTCATATTACAGACTTTTTTTTGATCTCATAAAACAAAATTAAATAATGATGATAATATTTGATCTCATTGATTTTTCCTAACCAAAGGTTTGATAATGTAGTCGGTAAGCAAGGTAGGTGAATAAGACTAGAATATTGAGTTTAGGATCATATATATTACTTTTATTTCTTATTCATTTCATCATGATTTCAGTCATTTGATAAATAATTAAATTTTATTTAAAGGTGATAGAATTCATCTTTGTTGGAACCAGTGACAATGCTATAATATTAATTCCTACATATAATGTCAGCGTCAGAGACTTGGTTGTACTTTAAATTGCTTGGCAAGGGAACTATACACGAGTCCTTTCGTGTTAGTCCTCAGCGGCATGTATAATGTATTAATAAGCTGATCTTCGGTACAGCTTCCTATTTGCGTTTGATTGCAAATATCGATGACAATGACCTCTTGGCAAGCTATTATTTTATGAAAGAAACTAGCCGTTTATGGGCACGGCATTACCATAAACTTGACTGGATGATATATTGTTTAGAGACAAAAACAAGAGTGTGTGTTCTAATATAACAATGTGAAAAGGCTCCAATCGTATTGTAATGGGTAAAAATTATTCAGAAATTAAATGGTTTAAATAAACCATAACATTCATATTTATTCATTACAATTTAGATGAAACACTTTTTTCTCTACATCACTAAAATTTTAATGCAAAAAAATACATTACTCCTAAATTTCATTACGAAACGTTTACACTGAAATGAACGTTCCATGTATGAAATAAAAGGAAATGGGTCGTTCGGTAAGCGTGGTGACATAGCGTGTGGCGTGTGGCAGGCGATAAAGTCGAGCGGGTTCAACGCGCGCGGCAAGATGCGGCTGGCGCTGCTGGCCGTGCGCGCCGCCGTGCGCCTGCGCCGCCTGCCGCACACGGCCGCGCGCGCCGTGCCGCTGCACGACGCGCTGCGCGACCCCTACACCATGCGCGCGCTGCGCAAGGTAACGCTCCTCCTTAACCTTCTTGTTATTGTTGTTATCATTATCCCCGCCACAATCATTATTTACGTCGCCATATTCATGGTTATTATTATCATCATCCTTATTATCATAATTATCACCATTGTTATCATTGTCATTACACAAGTGTTGTGTAATGACATTGTGGTTGGCGGCATCCGTGTAGCGTCTAAGAAGACATAGCCGTTGTGTTCGCCCGTAAGCCATACAGATTTGTATAAACACAAAGTAAAACACGGCAATCGTGTTTCCCGCAGTTAGTGTTAAATATTTTATCTATAGAAGAATAGTTTGGGGGTTAAGCTCGATCAATCGTGCTTAGCAAGTACCACAGGGCTACATGAACTATGTAACTCTGCAGGTGATTGACGGATGTGCGTTCCGTGTTTACGGACACTGGGTGAAGAAGGGCGAGGGGCAGAACCGCGCCGCGCTCTTCGAGAACATGCCCAAGACGGAGCTCAAGAGCCTGTACGTGAGCAACCTCAGCCGATAGCGCCGCCTGCTCGCACCCTGGCTGGTAACTACTAACTACTTTACAAGTGTTTTTTTTTTCTTTAGTTGGTAAAAATATAGTTCGATCGGGGAGACATATTCAAAATTCACAAAACGAATATATTCGAAAGTCAATGTCTCCGTGCGAGAGGTTGAATCTTATCTAGTTGGCTATCACCAGGCTTTTTTGTCACTTATTTTTCGGGGCACGCTAATTGTCGGAAGTTGTAAGTCGTTTACAAACTTTAATGGTTAAGTAACTATGAATCCGCATATTTCAAAGAATCAAAGAAATTTAGTAGTGGATCATGGAAATTCATTTTGATAATTTAGATCTACAAAAATCCATTTATTTTTGTAAAGATTACCAAAATGTATAGATTTAAAGCCGGCGATGCATTGGCGACTCCTCTGGTGTTGCAAATGTCCATAGGCGACGGTGACTGCTTCCCATCAGGTGGCCCGTCTGCTTTATCTCCGGCTAAAATATTAAAAAAAAAAAAAAATATTTTTTAATTCATTAAATTTTTCAGTTTCTACGGCAATTTTTCGTAGTTTACGAAACTTCCTTTGGTACCCCTAAAAAAGCCCTGGGTGCCCCACAAAAAAGCCCTAACTATCTCTGCTAGCTAATTGATTTTTCATGCATTTCCCATATTTTTTGTATATTAACATACCTTTGTTTGTAGGGGTACGGCATTCGTCATGGTTGCAGCATAGACGGCGGAGGCCGCGCGCGGGGCCGGCGCCGCCACAACACATAGAATAATTGTATAAGTCGCACCGATATGGCAAGCATGGAAACTGGCAACTTTTCGCGCGATTTCCTTTTATACCTTTTATTGGCAAAGGCTCTAAGCAACATTAAAATGTGTACGCCCAAGTCTTTACGATTTTAGTCAAATGTATAGGACTTGAAAGAGAAAAAGAGATTCGCACATAGATATTTGACGAAAGAGCAGATTGCACTAAAAATATATAGAGATAGTAGGATTTTCCTCATTTTCTATTGCACCTTTAGTAATCTTCAATTTCTCATAGTAATTTGTATTAAACAATTGTAATCAAGAGACTAAATTGTTGTTTGTATATCTTTTAAGTATTGACATTGTTTTTGATGCTTGCCATACAGATATTTTAAATTACGTTGCCGACTACGTAAACTATTAGAACTACCTTATATTATGAATGTATGATAGCAATACTTATACATTTTATGAATGTTATAACTTCGCCGCTCGGAACTCGGATTGTTTTGTGTCACAGAAAGCAATTAGTGTGTGAACAGAGACACACGGTAGATACACCGACATGGCAATACACAGCACATTTTATACATAATTCAAAAGATAAATAGTGATATATTCACACGATAAATTTTTGAGATACTTTAAGAAATTAATAATCTTCATTTATAACAGCCAATACCAGCGAAAGTAGGCGATTGTATGGTATTCTAATACACTCTAGTCGATTCAGTTAACTTGAGAAGTTGGGAAAATGTTCAATAAATTATCTGCAGCTAGAGACGCATTGCATATATGTAAATAAGTGTGTAAAATTAACGTTATACAATCGTAACAAATATTGGTCGATTATTCTTTATACGGCACGGTTATCGGTAGCTAACTAGGATTATCCCCGTAGGGTTTCCCCAGGCCGGATGGGTCCTATATAGTCCGGATCTTTGGGCAGCTCTGACACCGATACACCGCAGGACCTCGCGCTCTTAAATTTAGTTTTAGATTACATGCACTTAATTAACAGGACCCTTATACCTATACAGAATAAATTAAATAAATCAAAGTTGCAAGGTAAAGAGAGTTATCTCGCGCATCGCTCAACTATACAATACATGAGCCCCTTTGTGAGCCAGCGACCAACTGGAATGTTAGTTTTCCTGGAACACAACAGTCATGAAGAGCGGAAAACTGTGCCACATATTTTAATACATTTTTTGGTCTCCCACTGCCGAGCCATCCCCGGGCCCAATACAAAAAATTACTTAGACGAGTTCAATATCTATATGTCAAGTCCCTCGCTTGACATATAATACTGTCTGCCTCTGATTCGCGCTATGTACATATATATACGACGTGTGAACGGCATGGTTATAATGTTTCATCTCAATTCTTTGGACTTGCACGCTGGTAATATTTACAAGGTCCGATCTGATTACAAATGTACACGGACGTCAGAGACCACTTATCATCAGGCATATGTGGGTTCATCGTCTGCTATAAAAATGTTTAATTTCCCTGTCGCGTCCACGCTAGCTCCGCTTTGTTCATTGCATCTGTATTTGGCAATACTAGTAATTTTATTGTATAAAGTAAGTGTAAGTAAAAATGAATAAGTACATTTTAACATGTAGCGACAGTTAAAACGTCCATCCTGAGAAGCTGCTACATATTAAAGTTTATGAATCCCGCGATGATATTAGTTTAAAATCATATTAATAAGTAAATTGATCAAAGATTTTAGCAATAATTTGACTATATCGTGGTTGTCTATCATTTTCTCATTAATTAAGGTCCACGTAGAGTATTAATGAGCAGTGAAATTGTTTGAAATGTTATGTCTCATCTAGGTAATCTAAATAATTCATATCAGTAAAGTGTATTTTTATAAAAGAAGTTGCATAAAATGATGATTCGTGTAAAAAGTTAACAGCACACTTGACGTAGTATTCGATCGAGCTGCATTTGGAACAAGTGACAGTATACGCGACGTTACCGTCGTGGCCACGCCGCGTCCTTAGCTGGACCAGGCGTCTCCACGCCTGCTGTTGCATATTAATGACGATACGGTGTAGTGGGAAAACCGCCTGTTGAATGTTTTCGCATCACCCTCGTTGCTTCAATATCTACCATCTACCGACAACTTTAATTCTCTCCGAATTACAGAAGCGGGCATAAAATGTAGCCGCTGACCGTTACCAATCTAACTGCCGTCCGCTCGGCGTTGTTTAAGTTTGTCGATTGTGTACATCTGTACAAACCCCGGCACTATTCTTGTTTCAGTTTGTAACAATTTGCTTGCCAGGGTATTATAAGTCCTATATTTCTGTGTTATGGACTGAACATCACCGCAGTTTTTCATTTGTTATGTAAGGGACACTCACGATCAACGATTTTTAACGATTTTTAATTGCCGATATTTCGAACCTGTTGCATAGCTTGTGGTCACGCCCAACTGATGTGACCACGAGCCACGCAAGAGGTTCGAAATAACGGAAATTGAAAATCGGTGATCGTGAGTACCCGTCATATAGTGAAATGTATAAATTCCGCGATGATAAAACTACTAATTTATCATAACAATATCACTGCAGTTGTATATTAGACAGTAAACGTTATATACCATTATGTAACAGTGATATGTCAAAAAATAGCTTGAATATATGTAAAACTTCTAGGTGCATTCTAGAAGTGTCTATACATAAATGTGTCTTGAATTGCACGTTATTTAGTTTTACTGTATAGCGCTCAGCTCTTGGTGCAGATTCGAATATGTATATAACTTATAGCGTGTATAATCATATTATGATAAGTCAATATTATTATGTCTCTTTATTAAGTAAATCGTGTGTGTTTAATACTGATTTTAGATAAAAATGTGAACACGTAAATATATCTTTGCTCTTCTAATCGACATATACCTACTTCACTCAAACTATCTACCATATTTTTTGTTCCATGTAATTCAAGTTATTTATAAAAAAATATATATAAGTGGATTAGAAGCTGATGGCACAATAATAATGGATTTCCGTCATGGTAATTTCCACTGTCACCGGCACGTACAGGGTTACTGATAAGAATTCAATTATATGGAAGTGTATTATTTTGCATTGGACATGTCAGTCATTATATTATTGTCCATCAAATCTCTCATAAACAGTTACAATGAGTAGTGTAAGTACTTATTATTACTGTTTGAAAAAAAAAGTCTAAGCAAAAGGTAATTGATAGAAAATTTAATGTGGTAGAACTTTAAGTCTGTTCCCGCAATGGCACAAACATTTTATCTTACAACGTACTTCTTTTCTCGTTTGAAGGATATGTTAGGACACCTTTCAAGTCTCGGCACCTCCAAAGTAAAACAGTCCTTTTTTTCAGAAAGGCCTGTAGGTGTCAAAATAAAATTAATATTAAATGCTAAGGTCTACGATCCCTTCGAGCTGTGAAAAAATCAGACTGAGTTGACGCCAACCGACAATACGGCAGTTGATGTCGCGTATTTTGATACCCTTGTGAGGAAATAAAAACAGCATACTTCCCGTTGATCTAGAATCATGAATTTGGTAAGAATTAATGTTTCATAGTCCAAGTAAAGAGAAAAATGTCAAACCTCAAACATATTATTACGTTACGAATTTTTTTTTTGTGATTTTTACTTATACGGTACGCTGATATTCGACTTGCATTAGGCCTGTTTATGTGAGACGTTCTTAGTTTTCAGGAGTATCGACACATTTTGGAACAACTTCAAAAGGGGTTTTATATAGCATTTGTTACATATGTTCCATGGACAACTGGGACACCATCGATGACATAAACAAAATAAGTATTTTTCTGTATCGTCAGCTTGTGGTCAATCGACATATTGCTAGAGGCGCCATCATTGAAGGCCGTAACCGCTTATTTGTCAGTAAATTTATTTTCATTTGTGGTCCTAATCGTGGACATGTATATAAAAAGTTCATGGATTGTAATATATGTTTGTATAGTACAGGCTCCATCTCCACCATGTTTAATAGCTCTCCCCATTAGACAACCATTTAAAATTGCTAGTTCCGTCGGTCCCACATGAGTTGCTTAAGACTACTCTTAACATTACGTCAGCCATCAGCAATGGATTGAAATTTTAAATTTGTTTTATTTAATTTCGTAACTGTCATTATATTTATTGTATTATAATTAATTTGTCTTAACATACGTAAGGGCTATACTATCTGTATTAAAACCCAAATTAAATAAATATTGAAATATAATATTTATTGATTTTTGTATAATAGATATTGTCATAAGTGGTATGAAAGACATACATATATGTAATTATTTTACACCATTTCGTATTCGCATTACATAACTTTGAATTTCAAATTATGATTAATAATAATATTGCATACGTACTTTATCATTTATATTTGTAGATCTAATAATTATCAAGAAATGTAAAAAGATTATCACTGTTTTCTTTTTATGTAGGTATGTGTACAGAGATGGTTCTATATGGATCATGTATCAAGAAAGTAAAATCAAATATAAACGTTCTTACTGTAATTAAAATATATTGACTTTTTTTCTATGATTTAACCCTTACCCTTAATTTTTTTACAGTAGACGTAACCTATAGATTATAAATAAGTAATTGGCAGCCAGACCTGTTAGTAAGATCTACCAAGGTTACCAATATATCAGTGATATAATTTGAATTAATGCGGGTATATATATTCATTGGAAAATTGTAAAACTTGGTAGTTTTACCTAAAATGGTTATAGTCTATTGATTTACAATATTCTGCTGGCACTTGTTATAGGTCTAACCATGTCTAAAGAATGTTTATATTTACGTGAAAATTTGTGTTAATGTAAAAAAAAACATCTGTTTACTAGTAAACTTCCCAAGACGCTAAAAGAGGCATATTAAATACATATATATATTCATTTTTATGTGTATTATTAATAATTAAAAATAAACAGATATCTTTGTGTAGTTTTGAAAACATTTTGATAAAATACGACAGATTTTATATTAAATCATAAATTTAACTTTAAAAAACTTTAAAAGTAATTGAACAAAACAGTCATGTTTTTGAATTTCTGTTCCATAATTGGATACTCTTTAGGTAAAGTCTCCTTAAAGAGAAATAGTGATCAATTAATGTGATAAAGATAATATGAATAGGTGTTAGTTGGTGAAAATTAAATTTGTTAACTTTTCATTCTGTGCATAACGCGACCGACCGAGTGAAAGTCGGGCGGCACGTGCCGGCCGAGACCGGCAGTCGGGTGAGCGTAAGTAGGCGAACGCCGTTGCCGGCTCCCCTTGCGGCGCGGGGAAAAGCATAGATAAACAAGCGAGCGTGCCGTGTCAGTGCGGCGGCGCTGCACCGGCATCGATCTAGCCGCGCCGCGCCCATTGGCCGGTCGCGGCTGCCACGTGACGGGCGCGCCGCGCCACCATTGGTCGCGCACGGCGGCGGCCACGTGAGCGCCGCGCGGCGCGCGTGGCCAGTCGCGGCGTGACAGCGGGCGCGCTCGTATCGCGCGCGGCCGTGTCGCCGTCCCGACATGAGCCTCCTCGACACGCTCCTCGAGGCGGCGCGGTTCATCGAGCTGCAGGAGCGGCGTCGCCAGGCCGGTAAGTCGCGTCTAACCCTCGAACCGGTCCGGCCGGCCGCCGCGGACCCGCACGCCGGTGCAGCGAGCCGACGCCCGCCGCTCTTGACCTTGAACGCCACGCAGCCGCGGCCCGCCCCGCCCCACGTAAACAAAGGAAGCCCGAAATTTCGCCTACCCATTGCCGAGCAATGGGTAGGCGAAAATTCGACATACGCTTCGTGATGCTGCTTTCTGTCGTTCAAACCGTGTATATAACACGTATAAGTGAATAAGAAAACTATCACAATCCTGTCGCTGCACTAAACTAAAATTTTATGCGTTGATTCCGAAGGCGATGCACCGATTCGCGCCAGCGATTCTCGCCCGAACACCGAAGCCACTTCGTAAAGTTATAATCTCGTGACGCGACGCCCACTCCGCATTTTATCGAAGGAATTGTTTACTATCACAGCGACATCGTTTTCTCAAACACTATGCAGTCACCGCGTACTTCATCCGTAAAGGCTTATTGTCAGGCTCCCGTCAGTTAATTATCATTTACATTATGACGGCAATTGCTGCGCTACTAGTTGCGTGTCGATGTTTTTCGTCGGTATTGCTGTCAGTGCACGGGGCATTGTGTACGTGGAGCGCAGAGTGTAGAGCGAGCAGTCTCGATAAGCAATGAGCATCGCGTGACGCATTGGTGTCGGGCGGCGGGCGGGTGGCGGACGCTGCTCGCCGGCACGGTCAGCTGATCGCCTCGTGTGCCGCAGGAGGAGGGGGAGCGGGGTGAGGCGGCCACTCGTGATGTGTACACGCATCGCGCCTTCAATGCGCTTTTCGCTGCATTTCAAACTACAATAATATTCAGATTTTTAACTCTCTTTAAAACTGGTTCAAGGCTTGCGTAACAATCTTATGCCTCCCGAACACACTGACAAGTTAAATCATTTTCTTTAGCTGTGTAATAAGAGCGTGTACAAGATAGCAGTAACAGAAATAGTATAAATTCATTACTCAACAAAAGATAATTTTCTCGCAATAACTGTGGCAACTCTTACACCTTATTCTTTGTCTCCCAAACATCTACACACGTGCTCTGTTCAGTAAATAACGCTGAGATTAATATGCTACGTAGCCATACCGACGTTCTAAAAAGACAATCATCTTATACGACAACATATGTTCAGCAGTTTGTAGGGATAAATGTGATCAATTAAAAAAAAATACTTACAACAGACATTTTCATACTGATATTTTTTTCAACTAGTCTCAACATATTGAAGCAGACGATGCAAAAGGACTGACTGATCACGAATGTTATTCTTCACATTTTCCCTGCGACTTACAACCCGTACGGACAAATCTGTATGGATTACGGAAGAACCAAAAGTTCTGTTTAGCCCGGCGCTACAAGACTGGGGGCAGACATTACGTCCGTGGTTTGGTAGATGATACACAGATGCTAAAAACTATAATATTTCAGCAAATTGCCGGCATATCTTTAGTCTAGAGAAAGAAGGTTCAGTTTAGTGCCGCCTCCTGCAACGCTGACTCGATCTACTAAATGAGCATCGCAATGTGTGTTAAAACTATTTTACGTTGAATAGTACCGTCACTTGTATGTGATATTACATTATATTAAAAGTCGAGTTAACACTTTGACTGGCGCGCGTATATTAAATCTAGTCAGGATTGCGGGAGGCAGACCTAACTTATCTTTTCTCTAGACTGAAGATATGCCGACAATTCACACAACTATTGTATTTTTTAGCATCCATAAAACATTTACGAATATACATGTTGTTTCCTCTCGCAGTCTCCGACGTAACAACAGCAGTTTTGTTCGCCCGTAATCCATACAAATTTATCCGTACAACACAGGAGTGTAGGAGCCGCAAGCGCGCCGCGCCCAGAATTACACTGCAGTGTTGTAGCCGCAGGGAAAGTGTTAATATTAATAGTGTATAACACAATTTAAATATCGGTGATTAAATGCTATTTGTACTTAGAAATAGTATTTTAAGCGCATTTCGATACAAATATATTGATCGAATCTGACGAATTGAATAATATTTATCAAAGAGGCTTATCTCTTTGTGTTGTCTTCATCTTGGTCCAAAAACGTTCTATTCATCTTTTTAAATGATTTATGCTATAGATTTCTTCAGCGCCGTATTGTACGAAATATTGTTGATAATGCGGCTGTGTCAACACGATGATTTTTGAACGACGCGTAATAATATTATACCAGTGTCTACGTAATAATACGCAAAAGAGTTCCCGTGATACCACATTGAACCCATATTGTTTCATTGTTGTTTTCTGAGTCTCCTTTCACTATATTATAATTTAAAATTCTTAGTGTTCCTTCCCGGCGCTTCCCATTCGTTAAAAATATATGTTTTCCTTTTTCTCTACTTTTCTAGTAAAACTACTGGAAACTGTGCACATAAGGAAACAATTTCTAATGTACTGAAAGGTATCCTGCAGAGAATATATTATTTCGGGTTCATTTTTGTCCACTGTAGCGCCATTGATTGCAGCAATATTGTCAATATTAGACAAGGAATGGAAAACTCAAAGCTAATAGCGATGGTACTTATGAACTTTTCTAATGCTTCCTGTATAGGTCTAGCTGTGACAATGAATTCGTTCGAGTCTTCTAAAATAGAATTAGTCTATGTTCCTCCTATAACATCAGCTGTCTGCCAGTGAAAGTTCCGTCGAAGTAAGATTACATTTGATATTACAATAAACACTACAAATAAAGTTGGGAGAACTATAGTTTGACCGGGGAGGTACCACAGCCGCCCTCATAATCCGCCGCAAAACATTACCTGTGTTTCGGTTGGAGAGGTGCGGTTGCCGGTTCCACTTTGAAGCGAGGCGACCATCTTAATCCTCAGGAGTAGCAACGCATCTACGTTCGAGCTCAGATTGATTTCGGTCGTGTTTATGGCTGGCTATGTGGATGGCTATGGGCTGCGACTATTTAACGTCAGGTGGTTTGCATGCTTGTTTGTTACTCTTCTCACATAAAAAAGACATTTATTGTATTGTCTTTACATTTCTATGTGTTACAACCTTTTCGTTATTAATATACAGCATTGTATATCCCTTGACATACTAATAGACAAATGGGACCAAATGATAAGCGTTCGTTTTAAACCCGTTTCGTTGTGCAATCCAAAATTTATCAGTCATGGTAATCAGAAATTCAAAAATATATTTAAAAAATAGTTAATAGAAGCAGCGTATAGTTAACCACAAAGGTTAAAAGAGGCACCTCGTAGTTAACTACGTTCTGAAAGGAGTTATTTATGGAGGAAGGTGCGTTTCTCGATTACTATAGTATTTGTTTGGCTTGTGTGCCGTTTCATAATTATGCAAATACATCTCGGCTATGCTCTGAAAATAATTCAATCCACGTGTCGTTCTATTGTCGATCTCGCAATCATCCTGTCTTATGGTGATGTTTTGCTAAGCAAAATAACTAAATACATTTATAATATTGTAAGACGCACTTTACGCTACGAATAAAACTATATTTAAACCGTCTTAAATATTTAATAATCATATTTAATCGGGAAACAGCCTAAATAGCTATGGAATATAAAATGAATGTAAATGGAATGTTCGCTGTCAACCATAGACAAGGCCTTAACCAAATCTTTGTAGAACAAGACTTATATGAAAGTTATAGATGCGTCGCTACTTCTGGGTACATGAGGAAACGGTTGTAGGAAGTAAATGTGTCCTATCCCCCAGACTATTCCAAAAAAAAAAAAATACGATACTGCTATTATAAGTGGAAGTTTGGCGGGGTTGTCGTCGTGTTGGGACGGTGACGAGTTTCACCACCTATAATGAATCAATGTCATATAAACTTTTTAAAACTTTTTTGGATTTTAGAAAAGTATTTTTAGAAACACGGTATAATTAAATTCTTTGTTATAAAAAGTATGATACAGTTGGCAGGATATCTAACGGTAAGCGTTTGTATTGGTGTTATTTTATTACAAGGTCGTAACGTCTAGCAATAAGGTCTTATCTTGTTTATTTAGTACATTTGCTATGTGACCAATTACGAGATTGCGCTCTCTTGATCACGTCGATTTCTCTATCAAATTTGTCTGAACTTCTGAAATTGTTCTTATATTCTGGAATTATAAATAACCAAATTACAAAAAAATTACAAAAATATATTTAAGTCTTCAAAATTACTATTCATTACCTAAATATATACAAGAGCCTCTCATTTGGAAGGCTGCTGTTTATGTATATTGTTACTTATTTAGTTTATTATCGGTTACAAAAATTCGGTTAATTACGTGAGATGTTTAGGGGGCGTCTTGAGACGAATCTCATCTAATTTCACGCAAAAGTGGGTAAGGACAAATATCACGTAATTTTTTTTTTCGCAAAATCCTGCACATGTTCTTAGTAAAATGAGGTTAATCATGTGTCGTCACTAAATATGGGTGGTTGGTATACATGTTAAACATGTACATGACTAAAATACGTATTTTATAAATCTCACTTGATATTAGAGGAGGATACTGTCAGATCTCAAGTCTCACCAAGGCAAGAGGAGAGGGGAGGGGGGTGTCGAAAAGTCGCCAAATACGCTTTACGTCATTTTTAAACGGCTCCTTAACGAAGTTTTATCTAAGGCGTCCATATAAGTAATCTTTTGTAATCTAGCTTCGGTTTTTGATATTTTGCCGCATATAAAACTTCCCTTTTTTTCAAGTCTGTTACTAACTTATTACAACTCCATTTCATTTCTGCGGATTTTTGTAAGATGTTCCCCTACTATTAAACGGCGTGGATATAGCAGAATAGAATAGGAAAATATATTTGCCTAAAATTGGAACGTTATTAAGTTTCAAGTAAAGATAAAGGGGATAAATCATAGGCTCTCAAAAATTATCCATGCAAGGAACTCTTTCCACCTTGCTTGACTTGACGGACCGCAATTCGTGAGTGTCTCACAGCTATGAACGTTTTGCTTCGTATTTGAGAATTTACACAATATCAGCAGTCTGCTTTACACGTGTCGCTTGAACAAGGTGTTGATACCTATATATGCAATGAGACATCTACGTCAAACATGCTAATAGCGTAGAATTGAAGGTATTTTTATGATTTTATAGGTTGATTATATTAACATTTATTAGAAGTAGAATAAGGTATACAATCATCTGTTGCACAAAAAAATACAATATTGAAAACTTCTTAAGATAACGTAATGAATTTGTTTGCAAGGTAGGGATTTTTTAATTAATCAGCTTACAGTCCAGGCAGTAGTAAGTAGTCACTGTCGCCTAAGATCATTTACAATCAACCCTAAATAAGATCGGAACCCTTGTTAAGGTCGGTAATAAAGAGATTTGACACCATCAAACATCGTATAGGACAGATTTTTAACTTTGCTATTATATGTCAAAAGTGTACGAAATCTGTACGAAATCATATAATAATAACAAGTGTTTTTTTTTGTATATAAATACGACGAAATTGTTTACATAATCAGCCGTACTAAGCCATCAATAAATAATCAGCGGTACTTGCTAGCGGAGGAAAACTGAGCGAACGTTAGCGTATTTTTGTTGTTAACACCGTGATTATAAAATGATTGTACTTATTAATCTTATTTTCCTAATCAGAGTTGTTTTCATAAGCAATTTATATTTTATGTACCACTATAGTATAAACACTGATAAGAATATCTTTCAATAAAAACATTTAATGTGTGCTCCAAATTTGTGTAGAAACGCGGTCGCATCACATCATACCGGTTTTGCTATAATTGTACGACACGTTAATTCTGTTTCTTTTTTATAATAGGTACTCACCACACAATGGCTAACTAGATAATTTTAATAATTACACAACCGAATACATTAATAATAGCTTCAAGAGTTATCTAAATTTAAAAATTGTAATTGTATTTTTTAATATTGTAATTGAAAAGAAGAAAAGATGGAATGGTAAATTATTAAGAAGTTAATACTAAAATATCAGTTTTGATACAAATATTTTTCTTTTTAACGATCGAAATCAAAATTTTACGAGTGTAGGTTGTTGGACAATTTGTGATTAGCGGGGCCTCAGAAGCAAAGCGGGCGAGACACAAACAATCGTTTCATCAAGGCTCGCGTAAGGTCGCGCGGTACTGAAGTATCGGGCGTGCAGTGCAAAATGGTGAAAGGGATCTTGTGACCTCGCCATCCCCGAACGGCCGACGACCGATGTATGCTTTGAGCCTCCTGCTGATAAAAATGTATTCGAAGTTTGCAAATCGCATTTTAAATATACTCGGTCAGCATCTTATTGTTAACGAACTTTTTAATCGTGTTTTTAAATACGAAATACGGATTAGATCGTAAGGTTGGTCTTATAGTTTAATATTTCTACTATAAGTCTAAAAATATTACAAATATTTGTACTGTATGTCAAAAACAAATAATTTATTTACGTTTAAAATTTTTCTGGCCACGTCAAATCACATAACCAAAATTACCTTTTAAGTTCGTTCCCGTTACCAGAACTTTCCAGAAATAATAATTTTTAAATTTCAAATTAAATAAGTCACCACGATGATGAAATGATCAGGTATTATCTACATTTTCCCTATGTATTAGTTTAGAGAACGGTACCTCACCAAACTCTTCCCGTTACCTACTGTTTTAAATTCTACTGAGTTGTTGTTTAATAACGTTTTAGCATTTTGGGTCCGCAGTAGCGACAATCAATATTTTTTTGGTGTCGTTCAACTTTTCTAAGATATATTTTAGATTGTCGCTAGTTATAAAGTGTCACGATTAGACATTACGAATAGCGATGTGGAAGAAAACCACCGAATACCAAATATTCGGCCATGCGAAAAAACGGAGACCAACCAATACATTTGCAAATTTTGTATAGACAAACTCGAACGCTGTCGATCAATGTTTCTTGATCCTACATTTTGTCATGACACGCATTACTTGTTCATTATTATATCAAATTGGGTTATGAACACACTTACATACATATTCTTCTATGTATGTATGTATTCTTTGAGCTTAATTTTCACCAATTTCCAGTTGTCTGATTAATTTAAAACTTTGCACAGGTAAACGCTTTTTTTCACATTACAATATATTTTTTCTTATCTATACTATTTTAGTGTTTTTTTTTTATAAAAGCATGTTTTAGTTGTTTTTGTAACTGTTTTTTTTGTCTATTATTATTATTTTATCGTCAATATAATTTACAAACTGCTATGGATTCATTCATCTTAATTTACCGTTGACGGATTTTAACTATTAAATGTACTTATTTGGTGTTACAAAAGGTATTGGTATTTTAATTTGTGCTATTTTTTATTTTGCACTAAAGAAGTATATAGAAATACAAACAAGACATAAATCGTGTTAGTTAAATGCTACTCCAATTATAGGCACAAATAACAATTTTGCACAATTATAGGCAAACAATTATAATTTGGTATTTGTTTGAATAGAACACAATATAAAATATTGAAAAAAAGTGGTCACATAGGCCGATTGGCGAATAGTTGCCGAATATTCGTGCTATCTCTAATCATGATATGAGATTTGGTCGTTGCAACTACATTGTAATTATTATATCATTATGTGCATTTCGTTTTGTCAAAATGTCACGTTTTTCACATTCAGATTTCCCAATTTCCTTTTTCATTCTATGGTGTTGCTTCCAAAATGTTACGGAAGTATACGTCCGTTTTTGTATGTTTCTTTTGTTACATTTTATTTTTTAGGTTACGTTAGTCTTTCTTCTTTTCCTTGTTAACGCATGTTCTTATATAGGTTAAAATTAAACTTATACTAACATCTCTTATCACATATTTATAGTCTAAAAGTAATAAATGTAAAAGGCGTGCCATTGCGTTTATCGGCAAGCAATGCATGAATGAGGGAGCTTTCGCATGATAGTAAGTTCTATCTAACATCCGGTGGGCGGATTCCCCCTCGAATCGTTTCACTTCGATTCCAGTGTCACTCAGTTTTATGTATTGATTACTGGAACAAATAGCCACATTACTTTAATATGTTCATACTTACCTAGAAAAATCTGTGTCACATAGGTGAAATGAGTTCTCGTGGCATGGCATTACTTTGATTTTTTGCAATTGAAGAATTTGATGGGTTCAACAGATAAACGGATTGGAGTATCTGATTTCATAAAGTACAAGCGTTCCAGAAATAGAATCTAGGCGTGATGTTAGGTCGTCTCGCAACCTGCTAAACCGGCAGGTGTGGTTGGTTACAAGGGGCACGTGAAGCGCGGGGGAGGTATTTGTGCGGCGCGGGCGAGGGCGGGGGCTGCACGGCCTGCACGCTGCACCTCCAAGGTCAGCCGCCGCACGCATGCGCCGCGGAGTGCGGGCTGCCCTCCCGCCTCCTTTCCGAACCTGCACCCACTACTTACGCGCTCCTGTGCCTTGCCCTCCAACTATCACTTGTTTCACCCTCGCCGACGTCACTCACTGACAATATTGTTAACCTGTCTTGCTAAGAAATTACATTTTTTATGATTTATTGGAGAATGTAGAATATGTAGATATATATACTACACTGAATTTTTACATCACCTTAATTGAAAATGTTATGTAATAAATATAATAATAATAATAATATATAATATTATATGCCAAAGTTAATTTTCTTTAGCGTATTACAATTTTATACTTGTTTCATAATCTTTATATAGTATGAAAAAACGCGATTTTGTAGATGGCTTTAATTAACTTGTCACTTTCTTCGTGTAGGTCCGGCATTCTCATAATGTGATCATAATATTTACGAAAAAATATTTCGAAGTTATTGTTTCTAACCTAATCGCTTTACAAACTGTGTAGCTTTTTAGCATAAATAAAAAACATATTTTTAAAAAGCTATATATTTCGAAAAGGAAAACATTCCTTCTGGGCCACGATTCATTAGAAAGTTAAATGCTTTCATGTATAACCTAAGGGGCGACGAGTTTGAGTCGGCCGTTCGGTCGCCACCTACGTTTGCACCGTTGCCGCTTGATTCGGTTGCAATGTTCCATTCACCTTATTTGCCAGCGTCGAGGTTCAGTGACTCCGTCGCCGACCGACTAACTCTTCGAACACGTCACCGGCGCGGTAATGCCGCCGTTTCATCACCCACGGCCTATCGCCATTCGATTCTTAAAATTCTGTGGGTGTAGCGTGGCCGTCGCCGCGACCTCGTTTCGCGAGCACGAGTGTGCTCTACGAGCACGATTGCGAGTTGCGACGAGCGGACGCTGTGCATGCAGCGTTATGTAAAGTATTGTGAGTTTTGTGCCGATGCCGAGACGGTGCAGCTAGCGTTGCGCTCTACCGCGTGTGCGGCCCGCGCCCCCGCGTTGCCCCCTCGCAATTTTGTCCGCCGGTCGGTTTCACTCGCGACGGACGGCGGCGGAGGCGAGGGGCTCCGGAGGTCGCACTCCTCCCGCCGCCTCACTCCGAGACGAGGAGTCGCTGCCGCTCGGGGCGCTCGGTGCCGCTCAGTAGTCAGTCGTCGAGCGGAGTGCGTCGGCGCCGGTAGGCTCCGCGCCCCGGTTGTCGCTTCTTCATTCGGTTTGCCATCGCGACGACCGACGTTCGCGAATCGCTAGCGCGCTACCGTTTCGGGAGTTAAGAGTGGTAGTTGCGGGTGCGTTTGCGACGGTCACGACCGCGTAGCTGACGGCTGCGGTCGAAAATAGCGTACGTTATCATCACGACCTCGGGCGGCGAGACGAGATGAGATAGCGCGAGGTCGCCGCCACCTGCGTGCCGAGCCCCACCACGTGCGCGCTCGCTGCACCCGACAATTAGCAAGCGCCTGCCAGAACCTCGTCGCCTCGTCGCCTTGTCACCTTTCTTGCCCTGCGTTGTCTGCTTGTGCCCATTTTCCTTAAATATTCGATTCAATTACTATTGCACTTATTTTGTCTCCGTCAAATCCTTGATAGGGTTTTTACAAGACTGATCACTCGTGTTTTGAATTTACAAAGCACAACCAAAATTGATATCCATGCGTATATATTTTTTTATTGTTTTCGATATTTGTCTTTGTGGCCGACTTTGAAAGAGGTGTAAAACTTTTGGCTTAAGCCATTACAAAGTAGAAGATTTTGTAACATTTCTCAGTAACGCCATTGTTCGAGTTTTATCGTTCATTAAATGGAGTTATCTTCGTTATCTACGCTGACGATTCAGATGTAGACATCAGTATTACCTTCTGGTATGTTTATTTTAAATCACTTTGTTTAAAAACAGTTGCGACGCTGGCACGCAGTCTTTTTAGTGTCCTTCATACTAAGTAAAAAACTTACCCAACTTCTTTGCGATAACTATGGGATAAGGTATTTTTAAAACATTTTTTTATGATTGTGTTTGTACATTTCCTTTGTTACAAATGTTACCTAGTTAATGCATTGTAATCGGAACTACTAGGCATACAGAATATTGCGAACGCAAATAAATCAATTCTAGATTATATTTTATTTACTTGCTCAGTATATACTTTCGTTATCCTTGTTCTCTATAACAATATAAAAAAAATGAAATCTATGTTTATATGTGGCTTTTATTCTTAGAAATTTTTCGAAATATATTTGAACGGTAAACCGATCCTTTATGTTATGCTTAGTTATAAAGCGATGAATCGGAGGATTTTATTCGATTGACAATTAATTGTGTCTTGTAAACAATTGAAAAATCTGGAACAAAAGGTAGATCAGAAATTTTTAGTCACCATTAAAATTTTATTAAATGTATTCAATAGAAAATTTAAGATGAATTATAAAGGGCATTATAAATCTGGGGTAGGTATTTTGTAGTTTTTTTATTATTTAAGTATATCTATAAAACATTAGTTGGCACCATCCAGGAAAATGGTTAGAAATCTCATAGAAAAGCATTTATCGTGAGTAGGTAGGTACCCGTTACATAGTAAAATTTATAAATTCTGCGACATTACTCAGAAATGAGTCTTCATTTAATTTCATTGCGCAATTAATTACACATCATTTTATACTGTAGATTACTACTTAAATAGAATTATGTAGATTTTCGTTTAACGTCAAACTTTGCTGACCAATTGTTTTTTTGTCGTATGAGCAAGTTGTTAACACTTTGAATATCGAATATACAATTCAGTTTTTTAACGGTGTATGTAATGTTTATATTATATAAACATTTTTTTCTAAAATGGATCGCTTTTGAATAGGCAACCGTATTATGATTAGCTGTTCCTTCGTTTGCAAGGTAATAGAACTACGGTTCGAATGGAGAGCCAGCGCCTCCCTCATTATCGGCCGTAAAGCAGTTCTTGTGTTTCAATTGAAGAGGTGCAGTTGCAAACAAGCGAGGCAACCATCTCCGGCCTCAGATAACAACAAGTCCTGTTTGTGGTTTGTACGTAAATGTCAATCGGCTGCAATGAACATTTAACATCAGACGGCCTGCACACTCACTTGCTATATCTCTGACATAAAACAGTAACGATATTTAGATGTTATTGGAAATTTAAATGGGCGTCTTTTACAAGCCTAGGACATTTACCACGCTCTGTAGGGTAGACTCATTCGATAGGCATCATTCCTTAAAATATATTATGTATGACGCCTTGCGCGTATATTAACTTTTCGGTTTATTCATTTTTTTTAATAAATAAGTCATTATTTGCGCCAGCATTCATGCCTAAATTTTACGTCAACCTGTATATTAAATATCCCACGGCGATATTAAATAAAAATTATTGTAAATTTATTTACGGACAACCGATGGACCAGAAAGGTCCTCGAGTGGCGACCGCGTCTAAGCAAAAGGAGCATAGGGCTTCCCCCAATCAGGTGGACCGACAACCTGATAAGAATAGCGGGTAACCGGTGGATGCAGAGAGCACAGAATCGGTCAGAGTGGCGGCACTTGGGAGAGGCCTATGTCCAGCAGTGGACACGTAAAGGCTGATGGATGGGATGGATTTTGTATTCAGATAATTTATTGTAGTTATGAAAACATGCCCACGTACACATATGAATTATATAAATTATGTGTATAAAAACAGTTGGCAGACATCAAAACTTATCTATCACATACATAAGTTTATAATAAAAAAATATAATAATTATTCATGCCACTTTACCTCGCTACTGCCGTGTTACGATATACTATTCTCCTGAAGAAACTGTTATTTGAAAGTACAGACAAAAATATTTTTTTATAATTTGTCAACTTTTTTATAATTATATTGTAAGGACGGAATGATTTAAGTCAGTCATCAGGATCAGTCGATCTACACGTAGATGATGTATGTATTTATGTGAGCTTCGGCCGGGGCGGTATCACCTTGCCTTCGTTGTCCGCTATGAAGTAATTCTTTTGTTTTGGTTGAAGAGGTTACCAAAAGTTTATAGGCGGGGCGACCATCTTATTCTTCTGTAGGAGAATATATAGTAGAGTAAATAGCATTGCAGACCTGTTTTAGTTTATACACGAATGTTCATAAGTCCAGCGACTACTTAATATCAGATGTCTTACATACTAGTATACTATTCTTCTCATATAAAAATACGAAGCAACACGCTTAATGACTTGATGCTGAGTACAGGGCTGTCTCAACAAAATTATGAGGCATAAAGCAGACGCTCGCAGGGCCTTCGATATGATTCAACGACTGCGGTTTTTTTTATAATGAAAGAGTAAGAAACGAGCATGCAGACCACCTGATGTTAAGTGGTCACTGCAGCCCATGGACAACCACGTCCAAT